>CM076570.1:920803124-921017800 GCA_034641835.2 Pinus albicaulis
ACACCATGGCCAATCCCTCCCACTTTGTAGTGGAGTAGTTGCATTCTGCACCAGAGACTTTCCTACTCGCAAAGGCAACCGGGTGGTCAATATCTCCTTCTCCCGGTTGTGTAAGGACAGCCCTGAGAGCAATGCCCGACGCATCGACGTGAACATGAAATATTTTACACTCGTCATTCCAAAAGAACGAAACATCATTTTTGAGAAATTTTTCCATAGGGGCCGTAATCAGCGCATAGCCCTGAATGAATTTCCTGTAGTAGCCCGTGTGCCCAAGGATCGAGCGCAGCTGTTTCTCCATTGTTGGTACTAGCAAGTTTATGATAACTGCAATTTTGGCAGGATCCACCATCAGTCCTTGCCAGCAAACTATGTGGTCGAGCAAGATTCCGAAGGGTATGCAGAAGATACATTTCTTGATATTTAGGGAAATCTAGTGTTTTCGGCAGGTGTCCAACATCATGCGCAGGTTTGATACATGCACCTTTACCAGGCTGAAGATAGTCCAATCATCGAAATATACTTCTAGGAATTTGTGGATGAATTCCTTGAATACTGCGACAACGACCCGCGAGAAGATAGCAGGGGCATTCTTAAGCCCAAACGGCATGACAGTATATTGAAAAAATCCCCACTCTGGCGAACGTGGTTTTGTTGCGGTCCTCAAGTGCGATTATGATCTGATGGTATCCTAAGAACCTGTCTGTGAAGGAGTATGCTTCCTGCCCTCCCACGCTGTCCAAGATTTCGTCTAAGAATGGTGTAGGGAATGGATCGTGAACGCAGGGATCATTTAACTTGCGCAGGTCCACACAGATATGAATCTCCCCCTTAGTATTTTTCTCCTGAACCACCATCGGGCTTACCCAGTCTGACTGCTCAACAGGTTCGATGATACCAGCAGCGGTCATTTTATCTACTTCTTCCTTGACCTTCTGCTTATACTTGGGATTCAACCTATAGGGTCGTTGCTTCATGAGGTACCCATCTGGTTTAAGAGTGATATGCATAACCCCTAAGTCCCCCGTGATCCCCTTCAGCTTTTAAAACTTTGTTGGGAACAATTCTTGGTATTCTGTGAGTAATTCGGCCACTTTTCCTACTGTATCCTCATCCCAATAGTCCCCAATCTTAGCCAAATTAGGGTGCTCTTCCATCCCAATATTGACTTCGCGCAGCTTGAGAGGCTTAGTAACATCCACCTCTTGTAGTAGAGGTCCCGCAACGGCACGCTCCCCTTCTGATTCCGGGATAGATACAGACCGCGGGTCATCTTCCCCTTCATCCCTTACCAAGCTGCGGCAGTTGACAATATCCTACATCTATGTTTCCCACGTCAGCACCCCGAATATTGTAGAGGATCCGGACTTTCCAAACATAAATGTATCTATATCTTGCAGAGCTTTGTCAAGTGCCTCTAAACCCCCTATCAGTCTGAATGTTCCTATGAATTCATCCTTTAGAGTTACCCAATGGCGGGTGCGTTGATGGAGCTTCGCATCCAGGTACCATGCAGTAGAGATTGGACCCAACATATGAATGAACAAGTGGACCCATTCTTCTGTACTTCAGTCGCCCCACGTCTTTATCCATGCAGCCAAGTGGTCACGTGGATCCCCTGGGTCAAGGAAAGTCTTGACCCGTATCTCCGCCGAGGGTTCAAATCGCAGGAGTATCATGTCCCGATAACCCTCCTAGTCCTAAAACGCCCCCTTATGCGTATCCCACCATCGTGCCGGTGTTGCACGCATAACTAGATTAAGGGCCCATAACCTTCGTTTTCTGGGAACCTTGGCTTCGAATATTTGCAAAAATTCCTTGATATTACTAGAACCATCGAAATATGGTAGGTCTCTTACCTCGGAGGAAATGTAGCGGAAGTCCTTTGAGACCCGAAGACATCACAGCATAGAGACATCATGTAACCGATTTTTTCAGTTCTCCATCTCCCCGTCAGAGTTATAGAAGCATTCATTGTCCTTTTCCCAGCAAAGTACACCATCCGTCATGGGGTTGATCTAATCTTGATCCCGCGCAGTCAACTTATAAATGTGACCTACATCTTCTTCGTCGCGCATCGGCTCGGTACATCGTTCGCCTTCCGCAGGATCTAATGGTACTATTACCCTTGTACCGTTGTTTTCAAACACCATGCTTCTCTTGTTCAAATTAATGATGCCTCCCATATCTATGGCCCAGTCTAACCCTAGGAGCGCAGGGTAGGGGTCCGCATATTCTACAATTTGAATTACTTAAAAATCAGCCCGGACCTTGACTCCTGTGATATCTACCACGATCTTTGACAGTCTCCCCAAGCGTATGATCTTTTGTTGATTGGCCATATGCAGCTGGATAGTGAACCACTCCAACTTAGGTTCTCCCATTCGTTGCCACGTTTGTTTTGGTAGTACATTCGCATCTGACCATAGGTCCAAAATAACCTAATCCATTTCGTAGTCACTGATTTGTGTTGTCAACCCCATCTCCCTACCGGTGTGTTTCTTGTATAGTTTGTGCACATCCTTGATTTTTGGGGGTAGGTTAGGTCGCACTGCGCAGCTATCTATTAATGCCTGAATATTCTCCACAGCCTTTGGGTTGCGCAGCAGCTTCATACATGCCTGCAAAAAGGGTTTGACCTCCATATCTGCCTTGAGGTTTGTAGGTGCCTGAGAAGGAGGTGCCTCTGCCTCAGCAAAGTCTTTGTGATCTGCGACAAAAGTTTCTTTTTCCTTTTTTAGATCCAAATCTTCCTGTTGGACAATTGCTTTTCGGATTAGAGGTTCAATTGCAGCCTTCTCCCCAGGTCCCCCGGTGGCCATCCCACTATGTGTTACGACTTTCACGCTCGGATATTTGTCTCGTAGTTCAGCCTTAACCCTCTGCACATTCTGCGTAGGTGTCGGCTACCTCTCTTGCAATTTTGCTATCAAGATTGGACAGTCTTCAATCGCATGGTCCAACTGTCTGCAATACCAGAAGGACTGCCTTGTAGGGTTCGTACAATCCCTTGCAAAGTGTCCTAGTTCTCCACAGTTATAACAGATTAGTTGCCCTCGTCCTCGACCTGCGCTGCCACCTCTTCCTCCTCCCCTACCCCTAGCTAGGGAGCCACCTATGCCTGATCTTAGAGAGGACGGGTCCGACTGTACCCTTGATGCATGATCATCAAGCTTAAATTTTATTATTCATTTATGTAATTTAGGGGGTGAGGTGTTTTAATTATTTTATTAATTATTTTGCTCAAATTTAATAAACTAGGAGAGAAAATATAAATGTGAGGATTATTGTAAATATTCCTTAAATAATTAAGGATATGAGTGGAATGGAATTAGGTAGATAATCCAGGGATTAGGAATTCCATAAACGGGACTAGTTGAGGCCAAAATAAGATAAATCTAAATTGGATTTTAAGTTGAGATTTGTGTGGAGGAATTTATGGAGTGGAATAAATTCATATTTATGTATAAATAGGAGGATTGTGTGAGGATGAAAACCAAGTGAGAAAGTGAGGAAGTGAGGAATATAGAGAGAGTGAGGAATGGATTGAGATATTTTTGTAAAGGGCCGAGAGCCAAAAGGCCATTCATTGTAATATTCGGCTAGATGTTAGAGTTTTTAAATTTCATTATGTTTATTATTATATTTGCAATTTTATGTGGATGGCTCTCTCTCCTTTCCTGTATGTATATTTTAAGCTGCAAATTGTTTTCTTAATGAAGAATTAGATGAGTGTTTTCATGTTAGAGGAAACACATTGTTTTATATGCGAGGATCGGATTTAACCCCGTATCCTGGAATCAACCCTATATAGATTCCCTCAATCAATCATTAAATCATACGTCCGGCAGTTCTGCTCATCATGTCCTACAGACCTACAGAACCTACACCATTGCTGCTTTACCTCTAGGACATATGCGGCAAGGCGGGGGCAGTGGTTTGTGTCGTGCAACCCTGCAACGCATCAATCATCACATCATAGTGTCGACCCACTTGACCCTACAGTTTCCCTAGGGCGCAACGGGCTAGGTCCCCTAGCATGCATATAGTCTGCTAACAGAGGACAGTTATCTTTTGTGTGACCAGTCGTCCTGCATCATATGCACCATCTCTCAGGGCTAGCCTCTATCCCTCGCTCCTTTTGTAGATTCTGGATCTCCATGTGCATCACCTCCAATTGTCCTTGGATCTGTTGGATGCCCAGTTGGGTATCATCTCTGGGTGCTACTTCTAACTTCATAGCGACCCCCAAGGCTTTTTCCTACGATTCGAAAGTTTGGTGACCCATAGGTATGCATAGGTGAGGCAAGAACATAGCGATGAACCATTCCGTGTGCTATTTGTCATCATACTGAAATCCACCTTCTCTGGTCACCTTCTTTAGTCATTGATCGGCCTCCCACACAGACTCAAAAGGCCCTTGCTTGAAATCCTTTAGGTCCACCACTATTTGTGAGTAGGAATTAGGCTTCTTGAATTGTTGCTTTAAGGCGTTCTTAATATCTTTGATGGTTACATTTGCATGTTTGCCGATGTATCCCATGTACCAGTCCAAAGCTCTTCCTTCAAAGGAAAGGGACAGTTGTGCACTTTTCACCGCATCACTAGCTACATTCTGTGCAGTCCATACAGATCCTATGACAAACCAGAACTAATCCATGTCTTCATCTCCCACACCCTTAAAGGTAGATAAATTCATGTTCGCAGCCATGTCATCTTCTAGCGGTGGTGGAGGTGTAGGCAAGTTCTTTCCCCTGTCCTGGTTTGAAAGTGGTGTGGCTAGAGGACTCTGTGCAACCACTTCCCTTACCGGACTGTAGGCAGATCTATCTCCTTCTTGGTTGGTCTGATAGTATTTGCCACTTTGTGTTGTACTCCCGTCCAGATCAGAGGTCATTCACTCAGTGTGGCTACCTAGACTACTCTCTTCGCACAATTATATCTTGATCAGTAAGGTTTTCAGAAAGCCACTCCTGATCGTAATTGTTACAAAGAAGATCCATAGATCTTCGTGAAAATATACTTGTTATTCCACTCATCGATTTCTTTCTTCACAGGCTTCCAATATGGCCTTGGCATTACCAAATATCTCCCTCAAAATGCTCCCGGTCCCGGCAATGGAACCATTTGTTGGCTCGAGGGGTCCTGACCCAGGTTCGGAGGTGAAGGTTTTCCAACAAACCCCTATACTACTGGCCCTTTCGGCAGTGACCCGCTTGCGCAGGTCAAAGTCTCACCCGAAGCAGTATGGGAGGGTGCTGGAACCAGGTTTCCACACCCTGAGAGAGATTAGGTATTAACGCAGGTCTGCAGTTATTAGATCTACATCGAAGGGTGATTTGCAGGGTTCCAGAACGTAACCAGACTATAGTTCTTATCAGATCTGCTCTAGCAGTTTCGCATCTATATGCGTATCATCAATTACTACCATAAAACAGCATAATCGCAGCCAAAATTTTCAACATAGATAGTTTGCGTTCATTAACGGAGATGCAATTAGGAAGTGCAAAAATAGCTCTATCGCAATAATATACTAAGTGCATATACTTTCATATCACAGAGATAAAACAGATGAGTTCGCAGCTTAATCAGAAAATCTTAGTTCGCATCAATCACAACATAGTAGATATAGATAATATCACATGTTTCAACAGTACTTCACATATATTACCTATCAAAATCCTCTTACATTCCCCGAATACCACCTGCGCACACAGCCAGCAGGGTTGGCACATAGCAGGATAGAGGATCTTCACACACACAGCCAGTAGGAGTCCTAACCCAAACAACCCAACCCAAGATCTAGCAATTCGTACTTCGCATCAATCTCTATTCATTCTCTGCTTCTCAACTCAAAAAAGGTTCAACTATTTATACTACTTTAGCCTACGCATCCAATGGTCTACAAACCATGGTTTGCAGACTCTTGGTCTACCCTTGACCCGCTTACAATGCATTAGGGGCTTTGACCCACCCCAAAACCCCTGCGCTAGACTAAATATAATCAAAAATATACAAAATGGACCAAATTCGTAGCTTTGTAGGAGACCCTATTCCAACAAGAGTCCACTTCTCTATGAGGTGGTAACTATGAAATCTCTGCGGGGAATACATCTTGAAATTGCTGTAAAACTGAGTAATTTTTCAAAACCTCTGCATCCTCAACATCCTTACCTGTACCACTGGAGATATGCACTGCAAATAACACACACACTTTCCTGCGACTACGCTTTTCCTGCATAGTTGTTACCAATCTAACTGATGTTACCTTCTTCTTACCTTGCAATATTTTATGTTCTACATTGTCATCCAAACATTCAATAGCCTTGTCATAACAATCCACTTTAGTCATGTGAACATACAACCAATTCATACCAAATTAGCATATTGTACAAACGCAACGGAAGTATATTCAAATGCGCTAATGTAGGCATACCATTCATCTCAAATGCACAAACTATTACAAAATGATGCACTATTTTCTTTCTACCTATAGCCAACAGCACTAACTAATATTCTGCATGCACTTCTTTATTCAAACCACACTTATCCACCAATTCGGGGTTAACATAACTATAATTAAATCTAGGGTCAATCAAAATAGAAACAACTTGATCACAAAGCTTACCATCCATCTTGATAATAGATGCTTGGTGATCTCGCGCCTATTATCCAATGCTCCATAGATACATGGAATTCTCTGCCCAACATCCCCAACTGTTTGCGCCTCCTGTGCACCATAGATATTAGGCCTACCACCCTTATACAATGGAAAATCCTTCTTGAGATGTTCCTTGCCACATATCTAGCACTGCAACTGTCCCTTACCATCACCTCTATCTTTTTTCCCTCCAGGCTGCAGCCCATGTCCCTATCCAATTACATTGAACTTCTTATAAGGAGTAACATTCTCCTTATCACCTGCATCTCAAGGTTTTTCTCGCTTCGGCTTCCATTTACCATTAGTCTTTTCTTTCCAACCTTGTTGAGACTTTGTCTTGCGCTTTTATTGCTCATAGAAATGCTTCAACTTACCAATGACTTCTTCAAGTGATCGAGTCTCAACATACTCAACCCGATATCTAAATGTTAATGGTAATCCACTGAAAAATCTTTGAAATTTTTCGTTCTCATCCTTAAGATGCAGTACATACCTAAATAAATCCAAGAACTTAGTCGTGTAATCCACAACTATCATCAATACCATCTTTAGCTCATAGAACTCCTTAGCCTTACTATCATAGTACCTCTCTAAAAAATACTTCTTCATGAAGAGTCTCTTGAATTCATGCCAACTCAACTCCTCTATCCTAATGTCTCTGACATGCTTCACACCTTCCCACCAGATGTATGCTTTCCCTCTGAGGCTAAAGATAATTATTCTATCCTTCATGTTCGATGTGTAATCATGCAACTCAAATAATTTAAGCATCCCAAGTAATTGTGCCTCTACATATTCTGACTTCTTCAAATCTCCATCAAATGTTGGTGGTTTGGATTTATTGAACTCATCTGGAAAATATCCCCTATCACTCCTCCTGTAAGGATGATAATGATGATGACCATGATACTTGTCAGAACCAGAACTAGAATAGAACTTGTGTCCATCACCTCTCCTATCTAGTGTATCTATGAACTTGCCACCCCTTATCGTGTCATCTATATCTGACCTGTGACCACCATGAGACCAACTCCCATATGCTCCATTATTCCTTTCCTCCTAAACATGACTGATCCTAATTTGTCCCTGGCTCTACAAACTCTGAATTATGACTACATTAACCTCTGCTTGTTTCTCTTGTGCCTGAATGATGATGTCATTGTCTGCCTTGCAACTTCTTATTTATGCCTTCAAACTTCTCAAAGTGTCTGCAATATTATGAGAGTACCTATCATCATGTTCCTCATCGGATCCATAGGGGGAATCTTGAGAATTGTATTCTACCATATTGCTAGTCAACTTTGATCTTCTTCCTGCAAGTATACCATGTAAGCTAAGCCAAAATATAAACATAATCAACATACCTCGATATAGTTCAGGGGAGGATATATCATTTGCAAGATTAACCAGATTAACACGATACATATATAATCATAATCACAATCATAATCAATATACCAATTGTTAGAGTCGGTATCTTCATCCCTCCGTCAGAGATCAAATTTCTCTTATTGCATTTCATTTAGGTGTCTCACTCAGCTCAGTCAGCTGCATTCCATTAGGGTCATGGATCATCTGACGGTAGGGTCTTCTCACTCATGTTCCTCATGTCTCATACCTGTTGGCCTTGTTCTGTTCAATAAAATCATTAACAGTCATTTTTGGTCTTAACCTTGGCAAAGAGTCATTTTAGGGTTTTTAGTGTCATTAGGTCTAAGGTTTTATTAATCAGGTGTCAAAATGCCGAATAATGGCCAGCAGGCCAAGAGGAAGCTTCAAATAAGGTTTCAGTGCAAAAATTTCATCATCATAATGCTTGATAATGATTTTTCTTCAAAACTCTGTTTTGAAGAAAAATTATCTATTTCATCTGTATGTAATAAATCCAATGTAATTTTCAAGTATTACAGTTGTAATAGTACTCCATTCGCAGCCCTGGTCGCCTTTGCCAAAGTTCCATGCCATCCATTCCCTGCAGAACAGACAGAAAGGACATCATTCAGTTGCAAAAGCAAAAATGAAGCAAAACAGACTTTCTTGAAAAGTGTCAAAGTTTGCAACATTACAAAAGTGAGTTTTATGAAATGAAAATTAAAATTTTTATGTATATAAGTCATTTGTCATGTTCAAAAAAAGATTATTTGCACTCAAAAGAGAAATATTGAAACAAGAGAAAGTCACGTTGAAGAAAAAGAGCAAGCTTGAATAAAAACTGGGCAAAGTTGGGTGCGCGGCGCATAGGCTGAGTGTCGCGACGCACTGGGCAGGCGCGGCGCATTGGAGGGGCGCGGCGCATTGGGCCGAAACATCAAAATTTTTCCATTCTTCTCCAAACATCAAATTTTCTCGGTTGCTCCATGCTCAAGCAATTCAAAGCCATTCCTCTATTGCTCATAACTCGTGCTTGGTGTTGATTATGATATTGGTTATGAAAATTTGAGTACAAAACTAAACCCTATTATCTTGATTGAGAAGTGCTTCCTTAGGGTTTTAAACTTGTTTTGGTGTCAATCATTATATTCCCATCACCTTGTTTTTTCCTCCCCCTCACTATTATCTCATCACTACAATCATTCCTAAGCCTATCTCCTTATCCCTAAAGTCATTTCATTTCCTATCATTCCCATTTCCCATTTCACTTGATTATAGCCCATCACTTTCATTACCCCATTCCTCCGTATTCCCTCCCATTTGAAATATATTTGGCAATCAAAACAAAACACCAAATTTCTCATTATCATACAAGACAACACAGACCTTGCAAATTCTCATGGAGACGAATACTTCTTATGACCGAGACAGTGACTCCACCACTGAATTGCATGCACCAAGAAGGCATTAAGGCGGCGTAAAAAGTATGATAAACTCCAAATTTTGGCCGAAGCTTCTTTGGCCCAGCATAGTGCTTGATGGTGGACATTTAGCCCAAATTTCAAGAAATTTGGGAAACTTTTTGTCAATTTTGAATTTTTTGGCCTTAACACAGATTTTCCTGCCCGACGCGTCGCGCCACTTGGCGCGCGCTTATAATTGGCAGCTCCTCTTGAAGAAAACTTTGTATTTTTGGATTTTTCATCAAAATTTATGCATGCCTATCCATTACCTAAGGATTTTGACAAGTTTTGGGTTTCCTGAAGGGTCAAAAACACCCTAAAAATGACTTGTCTGCCACTTTTTGGACACACAGGAAATAGTGTTGGGAGATTTGATTTTTGGAGGGGAAAATGGCAACCAAATTCAGAAATTCCACTTGGGTTGGAAATCAGACAGGCAGAGATTTCCAACAAGCTATCCTGCGCTCAATTTGGACTTCGGGAAGGCCGTCAAAATCAGCCTCAAAGTGGCGCTACACATAGAGATTTCAGGCGCGGCGCATTGGGAAATTTGGCCTAATTTTCACTCAACAGTTCAGATTTTCGCCTAGTTTTGGCCAGTTTGACCTTTTTATCCTCATATGTACAGCTCTTGATGTAACTTGATGTAATTCCATGACTTTGATGTAATTTTGGCACATTTTTACTCATTCAAGTAGATTCATTCACCAAAAAGTGAAATGTAGCTGAATGAATTAGTTTCCTATCTTATAGAGGCAAGCTGTTTTATTGCCTATTTTCCAGTTCTTAGTTTAGATCTTGTTGAAACAGTTCCTATAATGGTGAGATCGACCCCTAGAGGCATGGAGATGAGTTAGGCTTGTCTATATCTTGTATTTTCTCAGTCATTTTCAAAGAATGGACACTTGGGATTGCTTTGAGCTTCATTGTACATTTCATCTCTGCATTTTGGCAAAGGAAAGACCAGGGTTTGCAGCACTCTTTGGGATCCATGTGCTCTATGTTTTTATGGTGTGTTTCTCTTTGTGATTGTAAATTCACTGATGTTTCATGTGTATCATTTCCCTTCTCCTTTCTTCTTAAATTAAACAAATGAGTGATAAAGGTGGAATCCATTAGATTAGTAGTGCTCTACCTTGAAGTTTTGTTTAATTTTCCATGTTTTCAACAGTCTGAAGAGTATTCTTGAATGCCTCTTTCCCTCTTCAACTCCTCACCGGTCTGATCAATCCATTTCCTTCAATTCGAAAGCATCAAAAAAATTGCCTTCCTTGCCCCATTCAGTCCTCTGCAAAACTGATCTTTTCCCGAATCCAAAATTTGCATTTCCCTTTGATTCCAATAAAAACCCCCACAACCAAATCAAACCCTTTCACCTATATACCTAGCCTAAAATCAGCCTTTATTCAAGTCATCTCAGGCCTCACTGATCATTTTTTGCTGAGATTGACAAGGAGAGAGCCCTCTCCCGATCTGGTAGGGCTAGCTACCAGATTAAGCGTGGTTTGATGTTACCCTAGACTCTGCCTTCCTTTAGCCTGAGGTAGATTTAGGCAATAAAACCAATATCATGTCAATCATTATCCAGTTACCATGCATGACAATACCAACTGCATACCATGACCTTATGCACCATCGTCATCACCACAACACTACATGCATATATCCACATAGACCACAGTCATGCACCACAAATTCATATTCAACCAGCATGCATTCACGATGAACACATCCCGACAACAACATCATAAAATTCTACATGGAAACGCAACTGCAACAATTACCATCACTATGTATACATAACAAGAACATGTACAACAAGAATGTGTGCATGATAGTCATGTTCCGTCCATCTAGTCCAAGGGGTTAACCATGATCTTATACCACTCTGTAATACCCTCCTCCCACATTTACCCAAGTTACCAACCTACTAGGGTTAACATGTGATGAAGAGTTATTGTGATATGATTCAACTCCCTGAGTATAGTTAAGGAAGTGGAATCTACAAATCAAAACCAAACCAACCTTCGTTTAGAGCTACAGGACCCCTAAGGGCTAACCAACCACTTCAGGTGCCAAACCCCTGAGTTAACCTACCTTAGGACTGAATTTGATGCGAATTTATGCAGGAACGCAATAATACGCAGAAATAAACATAAACACAGATATGCAGTGGAAATAATATTTCATTTCATTAATATCAAATAACAGAAATATGCTTACAGACATAATGGAAATAAACTAACTAGGGCATTGGTAGCATATCTCTGAGAAGAGATGTGGCGGCTACAGGCCTTTGAACTATGTTACAACGAGGGTCAAAGGCCTATGTATTATTGATAAACAATGGAAAACCCTAAACATCCAAAAACCTAACCCTAGGAGATGAAACACCATAATATGGGCCTCATCGTGGTAATTGGTACATCAATTTCCTGGGGTCGTAAATTTGGCATACTATCTCCGTTTGACGCACATGATATATCGTTAGAAATATCTATCGAAGGAATATCAAGTTCGGAATTGATTATAGGTCGCCAAAGGTTTGATACCCAAAAAACGTCGTTTAGGGCCTCAAAACGGCTCCGAAAGTTCATGACCCGAAAAACTGCCAAAATAGTAAATTGTGCTACAATTAAGGAAAATAAAACACTGAAATAAACAATGATGGGGGTCTAAGTGGAATAGGCAGGTGGCCAGCAATATCCACCTGGATCATTAGGGCCTCAAAACGGCTCCAGAAGTTCAGAACCCGAAAACCTACAAAAAATAGTACATTGTGCTGAAAGTGAAAAACTGAAAGAACCGATGGTGGGGGTCCAAATGGAATAGGTGGGTGGCCACCAATATCCACCTGGATCATTCCTCCCCCCTTAGGAAGCAATGGTACCCATTGCGTTGAGATCCTCCATGAGATGAGGCAAATTCTGTTGAACTGGGAATTGGATTTGTCGAAGATGTCATGGACCCACGGGCGGACATGCTAGATGTGTTAGCGTTCTATAATTTTCTAGAGATTGTGAGAACTAGTCACATAGGCCAACATCAAACCAACTTTGGAATCCAGGATCTAGCCTTCCTAGTTTCAGAGAGGGCTCTCTCTATAAGATATAGCTTTGTTTAAATCATTTTTAGGCTAGTTATGATAGTACTTCGGTTTTGGATTTTGTTTTGGATTTTGGAAGATTGATTGTATTCAATGGATTAATGTCTATTGAACAATGGAGTCAAAATATAACTGGATGGTTGCATCAATTTTTGACAAAGTAAACACAGGGAAAGCTAGGAATATTTACTGGAACTCTTGGATTTATAAATAGATTTATGACAAAAATATGAAGAAATTCAGCAGAAACTAAAGAGAAATTAAGAATTCTTTAGTTTGGCTTTCAGTGGAAAACATTATGATTTTAAATTCCGCTAGAATAAGGTACTCAAAAGTAAATCCTATTCATCACGCTTTCTTCTTTACAAATTAGAATTCAGATGGTTACAGTGAAAGATGACAATGAAACACAAGAATAGAAGAAAAACATCACCAATATTTAAGCCATAAGAATCATGTGAATGGTATGATTATTATTGATGCTCCAGTGCTTTGGAAAATCTTACAGTACTCCAAAATACAGTAATGATTCTGATCTCAATAAATCAACCTTTGATACTTCCAAAACTGAAATATTTATACAAAAAATTACAACAATAGTCTCTAACAAACTTGAACTTGAAATTCTAACTTATTATAAAATTATTGTTTCGGTGGAATGCGTTGTGCAAGCAGGTGCTGATGTAGCGGGATAGTTTAGGACGTGGACCACAATTTGTTGATCTGCTGGAAAATTAAACTGAGTGTTGTGCTAGCATATTTGCTTTATGAATGCCCTATGCTCTTGTAGTTACAACATAATCTTCTTTGCTGCAAAACCTTTGCCCGACTTGACCTGTAGCGTTTATTTTCTACCTGAGTCGTTTCTGTTATATTTTAACTCTTTTTCTAACAAAACAGTGCAAAAACACATTTACCCGGACTTGAAATCTTATAGACTTTACTTCTAAAGCCGCATCGCATCCGCGCACTTCACAATATTTGTAATTTAAGTTTATGAAGAATGTAGTTGGTGATGCAATGCGAAGTGAGATGTGATGTGAAGGGATGGTGGGACTGGAACGCAACGAAAATCCCAGCTTTTAAGTTTTTGTTACAATCTCGGAGGATGTAAACACTAAAAACCACGAAGTGCGAAGCACCGGGGAGGAGGTAAGTGACGTGGCACGGAAAAGTGGGACTGGACCGCAGGCGCAAATCACACATCTTAAATTTTAGCTATAAGTGGTGGAGGTAAACTCTAAATCCTGTTAAGTGCAATGTGCAGGGATGGCGGAGTGATGTGATGAGTAAGGTGGGACCGGACTGCATCGTAAATCGCAAACTTTAAGTTTTAGTTATAAGCGCGGAAGTTAAATTCTAAAATTTGCGAAGTGCGGTGAGAGGGACCCACCTGTATCGGCAGAGTTTATAAATCGGTAAATATTTTATGCGGTAAGGAAAAGTTTATAATTTTTTATATGATATGTGATATGTATTGCAAACAGCTGTGAAGTGGGGGGAGGAGCTTCTTTGGTGGGGCCAACCGTCGCATCGCAAGTTAAAGAAGATATATTGCGGGCACTTCAAAGGTAAGTTAACAAATCGGCGATCACAGTTTTTAAGTTTTGTTGCGATGCGAAACATGTAAAATATGTGAACTGCGATGAGGGCCCCACTTTAATCGCAACTAGGGAATAAGGAAGCGGAGTAAGTGAAAAGAAATGAAAAGGTAAAGGTAGAAGGGTAAAGAGGAAAGGTGGAAAAAAGGGTAAGTTTAACAATTTTCAATGGAAAATGAAATGAAAAAGGAAGCGGCAGGTGAATGGGTCCCACTCCATCGTATATTGTATTCTTAAAGGTTTGTAGGAGAGGGCAATGTAAAGGTTTTTTTGGGGTTTGATTGATGGGAAAAGTGATTTTGAATGTGCGAGATTATAATGAAATGTGTGGAAATATATGAGAGGGGAAGGAAATGAAAAGGGGAATGAATGAAATGAAAGTAGGGGGGGAATATGCTATGGTTTAAAACTTTAGGATAGAAATTAATAATTAGAATTTAAAACATACAAATAACTTTTCCATAGGCACATTTAGACAAGCAGTGAATCAAACCTTTAAAACAGAATGAAGCTTTTCTTTTTCTTTCTTGCTTCCCTGAGATTTTGTTTTGCCCCCTTTGTTTAGAGCATCTAACACCTAACATTTTATTTTGGTACAAAAAATTACAACAATACAGTCTCTAACAGACTTGAACTTGAAACTCTAACTTATTACAAAATTATAGTTTTAGTGGAATGCGTTGTGCAAGCAGGTGCTAATGTAGCGAGACAATTTAGGACGTGGATCACAATTTGTTGATCTGCTGGCAAACTAAACTGAGAGTTGTGCTGGCAGATCTGTTGTATGAACGCCCTGTGCTCTTGCAGTTACAACATAATATTCTTTGCTGCAAAACCTTTGGCCGACTTGAAATGTAGCGTTTATTTGCTACCCAAATTGTTTATGTTGTATTTTAACTCTTTTTCTAACAAAACAGCACAAAAACACATTTACCCGAACTTGAAATCTTATAGACTTTACTTCTGAAGCTGCATCACATTTGCGCATTTTGCAATATTTACAATTTAAGTTTACGAAGAATGTAGTGAAAAGGTAAAGGTAAAGGTAGAAGGGTAAAGCGGAAAGGCGGAAAAAAGGGTAAGTTTAACAATTTTCGATGGAAAATGAAATGAAAAAGGAAGCGGCGGGTGAATGGGTCCCACTCCATTGTATATTTTATTTTGAAAGGTTTGTAGGAGACAGCAATGTAAAGGTTTTTTTGGGGTTTGGTTGATGTGAAAAGTGATTTTGAATGTGCGAGATTATAATGAAATGTGTGGAAATATATGAGACGAGAAGGAAATGAAAAAGGAAATGAATGAAATGAAAGTAGGGGGGAAATATGCTATGGTTTAAAACTTTAGGATAGAAATTAATAATCAGAATTTAAACCATACAAATAACTTTTCCATAGGCACATTTAGACTAGCAGGCAATCAAACCTTTAAAACAGAATGAAGCTTTTCTTTTTCTTTCTTGCTTCCCTAACATTTTGTTTTGCCTCCTTTGTTTAGAGCATCTAATGCCTAACATTTTATTTTGCCTTCTTTATTTAGGGCATCTAACACCTAACATTTTATTGACATGGATGCCTACAAAAATAATAATCTTCCTAACATTTTTAACTTTTTTATTCTTTTGCATCTATATCCTACCTTAACATTTTGAAAATTTTTAACTATTTATGCTAACTTATCAAAACAAATGATGTTACAACATCTCCCTTGGTTCAGATTAAGCTATTGAACCAATGTTTATTTTCTATCTAACTAATTAATATGTCAAGATTAAATAGTTTGAGAAACTATTTTACACTACCTATTAACAAGCAATTTAAACCTAATTCAATCATGCTTAAACTATATGATTGAATTGTATTGAACTTATTGTGGCATTTTAAACAAGCTGCACACAATTTTATTTTCAGAAATAAACTAAACTAAACTAAGAGTAGTGGCATTTAGATGTGCAACACTTTCAGAATTTATTATTTTTCTTATTTTTAATGGGGTTCACATCTTATATTTTTTATTTATAACATACACCCTCTTTTAATTTTTTATGTTATTTCCTTTTCATTTATTTATTTTGAAAAGTATTTGCAGATTGGAAATCATTTTACAAAGTAAATTTGATAAATAGAATAAACTCAGTCACCTTGAGATCCTATGAAATATAGGACCCTAACAGGATGCATTCAGTAAATTTGGTTTCTTTATCAGCCTCAGACAATACATGTGTGGATTTTGTCTGTGTGGTCGCATGAGGTACACACATTTATTTGGTGTAAATTTATGTGTGTTTTTACAATGTTTCTATTAATTTCTCCTTTGAAATTCTTCCTCATTTTTGTTTACATTTAAAAATTTTCCTTGAAATATTTCTATTGAAGAATTCTTAAATTCTTCCATAGAATATAAACACATATGTGTGGATGATAAATATTCAATGTTGCATTGTTCCTGAAAATTTTGACTAACCTCATAGTATGAAGATGATTCATTATTTTCTATTGAATTTAAAATTTGATCTTCTTCACTAACTTGTGAGATAGTAAAAATAGGTTGTATGTCATTATCATCATCCATCCATTCTTCATTTTCTACCTCTATCATTGTTTTTGCAATTGGATATAATGTGAATTTATTTGTTGAGCTTCCATCTGAGATAAACATATCACCAGATCTACAATTGATAAAAGCATCAATTGTAGCTAACCAAGGTCTCCCTAATATTAATGGATGTCCCCCTAAGTTATTATTGGGTTTCAAGTTCATAAAATCAACTAGATATTCCCAAGAATCTAAGGATACATAAATGTCCTCTAACACACCATCGGGTTTGATTACAGATTTATCTGCTAGTTATAACAATGTTGGTGCATATTGGAGATTAAGAAGTTTTAGTTGATCCATAGTTTGTTTACTCATGATGTTTATAGTTGCTCATAACTAAATTAATGTATTTGGTATTTCAATGCCATTGATGCATGTTTTCACAATGGGACTTCCTCGATCCAAATATTTCTAAATTGTTGTTTCGCCCATCATGATATCTGTTATTTTTCCAACTAACTGAATTATTTTGACTTCTTTTCTTGTTCTTCCTATTTTTTTAAAACGTAAATCCCTAATTACCTTTGCAAGGGTTGGAATTTCTTTAATAGATTGTACCAAAGGAATTTTTATGCAAACATTCTTCAGCTCATCTAACATATCATAATTAGGCATCATGATATGTTTTTTTACCCTTTTATCAATTTGTAATCTTTCAAGGAAAGGTGGTTTTGAGATAGATACTAAAGGTGGTTCCATAATGGGAATTGAGTTTATTGGAGTATCATGTGTAGGAGTGGCTTGTTTTTTGAGATTTTCTTTTTGATAAAGAGATGTCTCTTCTTTAGAATAATTATTTTTCTTTTGCGTATTTTCATTTTGATGAAGATATATCTTTTCCTCAGAATGACCATCCTTTTCTTTACCAACATTCATCTTAGAATACATGTTGTTTAATCAATTTAATATTCTTAAATTGCTGACATAAATTATCGACCAGAGTAGGTAAACTTATGAAGTGCAAGTGCACTATATATGCTAGAAGCCTCTTTTAATTCAGTTTGGTGGTGTGGTGATTATATTTGTAGAGATTACTTCTAAGGATGTTTTAATTCTCATGTCCTTAATGAAATTGATGGATTAAATTGCAACTAAGTTCTAAAAATAAACTCTGCATAAATCAACTAAATTCTACAATTCAACTAAGTTTCTACTCTGCAAAAACTGAAACAAATCTTTCTCTATCTTATGAAGCAGTCTTAACTAATGTATTTGCTAGTCTCTGTGAATTCTATTAGTCTAATGTATGAAGATAAAATTAAACTCTAGAAAAAGGAATTTGGACATTTTTATGTTTTTGAAATGAAATGCTATGGAAATGAAATTGTGTAAAGAAATGAATAAGTCACTATTATTCTGAATAGAAATCACTCTTAAACTAAAAAATAAAACTCTCACTCGTATGCCAAAAGTAAATCACTATTGCTTGGAAAGAAATCACTCGTACTTTTGAAATGAACTCACTGAAAACAAGAAAAGAAATATTTCAATGCTCTTGAAATAAATCACACCTGAATTTGTAAAACTACTCTGAAATAAACTACTATTGCTTGGAAAGAAAACTATGAAACACTTATGTATCTTAACAATTTAAAAGGAAGATGAATCTACATCAAATGACAAATTAAAACTATGTAAACATCTACTTCAAGCGGCAAAGTGGAATTATGGAAATAACTACAGCATTTGACAAAATAAAAACATGAAGTGAAACTACAACAAATGATAAAACAAAGCTATGAAAACATCTATATGAAAAATGTGAAATGTAGAACTTTCTCTGTTTGTAGGGGCCCTCCACAAACAGGCGGTTCCAACGATCTACTCCAACAGTTAGCTGCACATAAATTCTTCAAGGTATTTCTTCAATTAAAAAGGAATTATAATAAAGTTTAAAATTTCACAATCGCATTATAATTTTCGCATTGCCTAGATATTTGTTTGCTTTGTATTTATAAAATATTGTGTATAACAGCTTCGAGGCTTTTATGCCTATTTAGAATAACAAATCCTATCTTAAACTTTTCAACAAATAATATAATTTTGTTTCTTCATGATTTGCTATTTGGCAAAGCAAATTGTGAAGCGTCATTATCTTGGACTCTCGGTCGCTTGTTTAGCACGTGTTGCTTGCTCCTTTGACTACGCAACTGGACAATTCCTTGCATGATTTGGCTCAGATGGATAGGAGGAAATCCAAGAGGGGATAAATCTTCACCTGTCTACACACTTCATTGCTCTGTTGGCACCTCGGAACCCGACGAACCATGGAGATGGCTACAGAAACACAGATTAGCTGCAGAATCACTTCAATTTTGTAGCTAATACAAACTTTAATCAAATAATAACATGAACATTATTGAATATGAAAAATAGGTCATTTAAATACCTCACCATATCAAAAACTTGCATTTTAATGCTTATTTTAGTTGATGATGATGTAAAAAAGGAGGACAAGTAGGAGAAAGGAAGTGTCAAAATGAAGCAATCATGAAGCCCAATATTCTCCCACACGGAGGTCATTGCATGTCCTCATGCAAAAAATGCAAAATTGATGACCCTTGTCAACTACTACATTTGTCCTGAGACTTCTACGATAACATCCAAATTTATCTTCTTCACCTTATTTTTAGTTACTGCCATTCTTGGTTTTCTCATCAAAATTTTATACTTCAGACTTATGACCTGTCTCTTTGGACTTTTATATGTTTGCTTTAATTTATTGTTTTTCTCGTACCACAGGCTCAAATGAAAAAGAATACTGTCATTCTTGGTTTTCTCAATTATTTTTTGCAACCTTAAGGCTTCATGATATTGTTGTATATGTCTATTTAGTGTCTCAAGCTCAAATATTTCTTGTCTTAAGGTGTTTACAACAAGAGGTTCTTGTGGACTACTAGACTGAGCTTCTTCCCTCTGGTTCAAGACTGATGTTTTCTCTATATCTCTCTTCACCAGATATTCAATGTAATCATAAATTTGTTGCTGCATAGGATCAATTTCTAGTGTTTTCCGTCCTGGGCTATGAATGGGTGAGATAACAGTGGGTGATGGAACCCTTAGTTACTCTTATAGATCAACATATTTTGTACTCTTTGGAGATGGTTTTTTTATTGCTTGGTTGAGCATGACACTCCTTCACACGTGACAAATTTTTGAATTACTAACAGCATATTCCTCCATTTACCTTTAAGTGTTGTGCTTGGAATTCCCTTCTTAAAAATGGTGGTGTCCATACCTAGATTTTTAAGGAAAACCTTCCATTCTTCGCCTTCAATGCCTTTGTTCTTGAACCATCTCTCTCTTGGCAATCCGGTAGCTTCAGCAATAAAAGATTATGTCACTGCAAATTTGACATCTCCAATTTCGACCTCCATTCCATCAAAAGCCCTGGAAAATGACTTGGTTACTTCCTTGTTAAAGAATTTCCATGGACTGTAAAATCATCCATATAAACTTCCACACAATCATGAATTAGATCAGAGAAAATACCCAATACTATTATTTGGAATGTTTTTGTTGCATTACATAACCCAAAAGGAGTACTTGATAAGCATAAGTTCCCTATGGACAGGGAAAAGTGGTTTTGTCTTGATCTTCTGGTGCAACCTGAATTTGGTTATACCCACTAAAACCATCCGAGAATGAGAAATATTTCCTCCCTGGTAATGTATCTAAAACTTGATCTATGAAAGGGAGTGGAAAATTATCTTTCAAAGTGGCCTTATTAAGCTCCCTATAATCAATACATACCCTCCATTTTCCATTCTTTTAAGGAACAATTACTAAAGGTGAAACACGTTGACTGTCTGATATTGGATAAATAAATTTTACATTTAACGGTTTTTGTAGTTCCTCAACGATTTCCCTTATGTTTGGATTCATTCTTATTTGAGGTTGTTCGATTGGTTTGGCATTCTCTTCTATATATATGTGATGCATGCAAGTTTCAAGATTAATTCCTTTCATGTCAATGTATTCCCACACATATGCAGAAGAGTTTTTTTACAATGTTTCTATTAATTTCTCCTTTGAAATTCTTCCTAATTTTTGTTTACATTTAAAGTTTTTCCTCGAAAGATTTCTATTAAAGAATTGTTAAATTCTTCCATAGAATATAAAGACATATGTGTGGATGATAAATATTCAATGTTGCATTGTTCCTGAAAATTTTGACTAACCTCATAGTATGAAGATGATTCATTATTTTCTATTGAATTTAAAATTTGATCTTCTTCACTAACTTGTGAGATAGTAAAAATAGGTTGTATACCATTATCATCATCCATCCATTCTTCATTTTCTACCTCTATCATTGTTTTTGAAAGTGGATACAATGTGAATTTATTTGTTGAGCTTCCATTTGAGATAAACATATCACTAGATCTACAATTGATAAAAGCATCGATTGTAGCTAACCAAGGTCTCCCTAATATTAATGGATGTCCCCATAATTTATTCTAGGGTGTCAAGTTCATAAATCAACTGGATATTCCCAAGAATCTAAGGATACATAAATGTCCTCTAACACACCATCGAGTTTGATTATAGATTATTTGCTAGTTGTAACAATGTTGGTGTGTATTGGAGATTAAGAAGTTTTAGTTGATCCACAGTTTGTTCACTAATGATGTTTATAGTTGCTCCTAAATAAATTATTGTATGTGATATTTCAATGCCATTGATGTGTGTTTTCATAATGGGACTTCCTCGATCCAAATATTTCTAAATTGTTGTTTTGTCCATCATGATATCTGCTATTTTTCCAACTAACTGAGTTATTTTGACTTCTTTTCTTGTTCTTCCTATTTTTTTAAAACGTAACTCCCTAATTGCCTTTGCAAGGGTTGGAATTTCTTTAATATATTGTACCAAAGGAATTTTTATGCAAACATTCTTCAGCTCATCTAACATAGCATAATTAGTCATCATGATATGTTTTTTTACCCCTTTATCAATCTGTAATATTTCAGGGAAAGGTGGCTTTGAGATAGATACTGAAGGTGGTTCCATAATGGGAATTGAGTTTATTGGAGTATCATGTGTAGGAGTGGCTTGTTTTTGAGATTTTCTTTTTGATAAAGAGATGTCTCTTCTTCAAAATAATTATTTTCTTTTGCGTATTTTCATTTTGATGAAGATATATCTTTTCCTCGGAATGACCATCCTTTGCTTTACCAACATTCATCTTAGAATACGTGTTGTTTAATCAATTTAATGTTCTTAAATTGCTGACATAAATTATCGACCGAAGTTGGTAAACTTATGAAGTGCAAGTGCACTATATATGCTAGAAGCATCTTTTAATTCAGTTTGGTGGTGTGGTGATTATATTTGTAGAGATTATTTCTAAGGATATTTTTATTCTCATGTCCTTAATGAAATTTATGGATTAAATTACAACTAAGTTCTAAGAATAAACTTTGCATAAATCAACCAAATTCTACAATTCAACTAAGTTTCTACTCTGCAAAAACTGAAACAAATATTTCTCTATCTTTTGAAGCAGTCTTAACTAATGTATTTGCTAGTCTCTATGAATTCTATTAGTCTAATGTATGAAGATAAAATTAAACTCTAGAAAAAAGAATTTGGACATTTTTATGTTTTTGAAATGAAATGCTATGGAAATGAAATTGTGTAAAGAAATGAATAAGCCACGATTGCTTTGAATAGAAATCACTCTTAAACTAAAAAAGAAAACTCTCACTCGTATGCTAAAAGTAAATCACTAAATCACTATTGCTTGGAAAGAAATCACTCGTACTTTTGAAATGAACTCACTCAAAACAAGAAAAGAAATATTTCAATGCTCTTGAAATAAATCAAACCTCAATTTGTAAAACTACTATGAAATAAACTATTGTTGCTTGGAAAGAAAGCTATGAATCACTTATGCATCTTAACAATTTAAAAGGAAGATGAATCTACATCAAATGACAAATGAAAACTATGTAAACATCTACTTCAAGCGGCAGCATTATTTAAAATGTGACTATAAACTGAAAGAAATATTTATTAACAAAGATAAATCACATGATTTCAAAAACTACTATAAAAATAAACTATTTTTGGCAGAAGAAAGTTATGAATCAACTTATGCATCTTAACGATTTAAAAGGAAGATGAATCTACATCAAATGACAAATAGAAACGCATAAACATCTACTTCAAGCGTCAAAAGTGGAATTATGGAAATAACTCTGACATTTATGACTAAATGAAAGCATAAAGTGAAACTACAACAAATGATAAAACAAAGCTATGAAAACATCTATATGAAAAATGTGAAGATGTGGAACCTTCTAGGTGGGGGCCCTCACAAAAAAGAGTGGTTAAAATGAGTCTACTCCAACGATTAGGTACATAAGTTTTCTTCAGAATTATTAATTAAAAGGAATTATAATAGAGTTTAATTTCTGATAAATATTCAGTGCCTTAATTTCTCTGAATGTTTGTTTGCCTTGTATTTATAAGATCCTGTGTATAACAGCTTCAAGGCTTTTATGCCTATTTAGACTAACAAATCCTATCTTAAAATTTTCAACAAATAGTAGAATTTTGTTTCTTCATGATTTTCTATTTGGCAAAGCAAATCGTGAAGCGTGATTATCTTGGACTCTCACTCACTTGTTTAGCATGTGTTGCTTGCTCCTTTAACTACACAACTGGATGATTCCTTGCATGATTTGGCTCGGATGGATAGGAGAAAATCCATGAGGGGATCAATCTTCACCTGTCTACACAATTCATTGCTCTATTGGCACCTCGGAACCCAACGAACCATGGAGATGGCTACAGAAACACATATCAGCTGCAGAATCACTTCAATTTTGTAGCTAATACAAACTTCTATCAAATAATAACTTGAATATGAAAAATAGGTCATTTAAATACCTCACCATATCAAAAACTTGCATTTTAATGCTTATTTGAGTTGTTGATGATGTCAAAAAGGAGGACAAGTAGGAGAAAGGAAGTGTCAAGATGAAGCAATCATGAGGCTATACATTCTCCCACATGGAGGTCATTGCATGTCCTCATGCAAAAAATGCAAAATTGATGACCCTTGTCAACTACTACACTACATTTGTCCTGAGACTTCTACCATAACATCCAAATTTATCTTCTTCACCTTATTTTTAGTTACTTCCATCCTTGGTTTTCTCATCAAGATTTTATACTTCAGATTTATGACCTGTCTCTTTGGAATTACATACTTTTTCCTTAACTTATTGTTTTTCTTGTACCACAGGCTCAAATGCAAAAGAATATTGTCAGTCTTGGTTTTCTCAATTTTTTTCTACAACCTTAAGGCTTCATGATATTGTTGTATATGTCTATTTAGTGTCTCAAGCTCAAATATTTCTTATCTTAAGGTGTTTACAACAAGAGGTTCTTGTGGACTACTGGACTGAGCTTCTTCCCTCTGGTTCAAGACTGATGTTTTCTCTGTATCTCTCTTCACCATATATTCAATGTAATCATAAATTTGTTGTTGCACAGGATCAATTTCTGGTGTTTTCCGACCTGGGCTATGAATGGGTGAGATAACAGTGGGTGATGGAACCCTTAGTTACTCTTCTAGATCAACATATTTTGTACTCTTTGGAGATGGTTTTTTTATTGCTTGGTTGAGTCTTACACTTCTTCTTACTGATGGAGGAGGGTTTTGAGTTTTTTCCCTTTTCTTCCATGTTTTGGGTTCCTATATTTTCTTGGATGTATTTCCTTCTTTTGTGTTGTATTTCTTCCATCTAACACTTTACTTCTTAATGTTTCCTAAAATTTATGCAATGGGAACCTCATCTTCTGATTGTTCTTGTGGTGGTTGTTGTACTTTTTCAACAGGGTTTTCGATTTTTATTTTTCTCCCTCTTTTTGTTTTGCTACTGCTGGGTTGATCTTGGTCTCCCTCTTTGAAATATTCCTAATTAGGAAGTTATCCCAATTATTTCCTATACTTTCAAGGTGAAACTATATGAGAATTCTAATAAATCCATGGTGATACATGGTGTTAAATTATAAATTGGATTCTCCTCTGAACAATCCCTGACATCTTTCTTAAACTATTCAACAAGAAGTATGGAAGATTTAACTCATTCCCTTCAAGAAAATTCATCAAAATTCGAACATGATAAAAGAACATGCACCCAAATCTCCCTTCACATGTGACAAATTTTTGAATTACTAACAACATATTCCTCCATTTACCTTTAAGTGTTGTGCTTGGAATTCCCTTCTTAAAAATGGTGGTGTCCATACTTAGATTTTTAAGGAAAACCTTCCATTCTTCGCCTTCAATGCCTCTGTTCTTGAACCATCTCTCTCCATTTCTTGGCAATCCGGTAGCTTCAGCAATAAAAGATTATGTCACTGCAAATTTGACATCTCCAATTTCGACCTCCATTCCATCAAAAGCCCTGGAAAATGACTTGGTTACTTCCTTGTTAAAGCCTTTGAATTTCTCCATGAAACTGAGCCACTGTGATTTCTACAACACCTTTTTCGCCTGTGGGCACCCCTCCATGAAATTCCTCCCTTCTTGTTCTGTTCTAGCTATGACTCCCATGGCTGAGAATTTTCACCTCAAGACTGCTTCTTGACAGGGTATGAGTGAGGGTTTCAAACAATGGTATGAGTGAGGGTTTCAGAATTAAAGATAGCGTGAGTGAGGTTGAGAGGAATAGACAGTTAGAGTATGAGTTAGGCGATCTTAACAATGAAATCGGGATTTGATGATGGAGCGTTTATGTAATGATGAGGAGTGAATGACAGATTTTGGTTTTGATTTGATTTGACACGATCAACTCTTAGCAATAATGCTTTTGAATTGGTGGTAAAATGCCCATATGATTCATACACTAATGTTTAAACCCTTATTATCAAATTAATCTTTTGCATTTTCATACCTTTAAATTGATGTTGCTAACCCTTGGTTGTTCCTTCTTCTTTTTTCAGGTGCTTTCAGTGGTGGATCACCTTAATTCTTCAATTGCTTCAGTAAAAAATGTTCATGTCAAAGATTAGTTGCAGAAATATATTAGAGCTACAGAATCTCAGAAATTTTGTAGTTCTCTTTATTCTATAAAGAAAAGAAAGGGATGAAAAGAAAATGGGATTTCTAGAATGGGTAAGAAGAAAATTTAAAGTGCCAAAATAAAATTCTTGGTTTTCACCTTAGATTTCATGTATGTATATATATATATATATATATATATATATATATATATATTTCCCTCTTTTTTTATCTTTTATTTTTTAGGAAAAATAAAAGCAAAAGAAAACTTTAAGTTGGAGGAGAAGAATTCTTCTCAACCAACTTCAAATCAGAATTGTTTTGAAATATGTCAACAAATTCCTCCTTTGTTAATGACTTGTGATAGATCCTTAGTCGATGTCCATTTACAAGGAGAGGGACTTTTTCTTCATCAATGGTCCTAATCCTGACTGCTCCGTTATCAAAGACTTTTTCAATCTCATAAGGCCCAAGCCAATGAGTCTGACATTTTCCTTTAAAATCCTTGAACTTTGAATCAAAGAGTAATGCCCAATCTATAGCTTGAAATTTTCTTTCTTTGATATATTTATCATGCCACTTGGATCTTTGTTGTTGAACTTGACCGGTCTTTTGAATAACATATTGTCTTATTTCATCAAGCTCATTGAGTTGTTCCATTCTATGCTTTTTGTGCTTCTAATAGGTCACGTCCCAATTTAACTGTTGTCTTGAAGTTTTTATTTGGAACTCAATCAGAAAGAGGACTTGCTTCCCATAAACAAGTTCATAGGGAGTACGTCTTGTATTGATCCTCCATGTGGTACAGTAGGCCCATAAAGCTTATGGAAGCTTTTCTGCCCAATCCTTTCTATGCAAATGCAAAATCCTGGTAAGGTTTACTTCAATCACTTTGTTAGTAGATTCTACTTGTGCATTTGCTTGTGGATGATATGGAGTAGACTTTCTATGCTTGGTTTTATATTCTTCCACTATCTTATGCACAATCCTGGATGTGTATTGAGTACCCTTATCTATCACAATTTCCCTTGGGAGACCAAAACGAGTAAAAATATCCTCAAACAGAAACGAAACTACAACATTTTCAGTAGGAAAAGAGAGTGCTTTAGCTTCTACCCATTTAGTAACATAATAAGTGCGCACAAGAATATACCTCTTTTGTCTTGATGGTGGATTAATTGGTCTGGCAAAATCTAGAGCTTACCTTTCAAAAGGTTCAATAAATATATGAGGTTGTAGATGCATTTAATCTGAATGAACATGTTTCCACATTCTTTGACAACTATCACATCTCTTAACATATTGTTTGGCATCCCTAAAAAGAGAAGGCCAATAATATCCCAAAAGAATGACTTTATAAGCAGTTCTTTAATCAACAAAGTGTCCTCCACATAGTTCATCATGACATGCTTTTAGTATCTTAGGTATTTCATCTTCTCTTACACATCTTCGAATGATGAGATCTGGGCCTGTCTTGTACAATTCCTCATTTATCCATGAATAAGATGCACTCATTTGAATTGTCTTCCTTCTCTCTCTAGGAAACAAATATGATGGTAATTTCCCTGTAGCCAAATAGTTATCAATATCTGAAAACCATGGAGATTTAGTGGATATTGCCAAGAGATATTCATCTCGAAAATTATATTCTACAGGTATATCATTGTTATCATTTTGAATTCTAGATTAAAATTCAACAATTATATTTTGTTTTCCATGTCAATCCAAAATAGTGATATTAAATTTATGTAACAATAATAACCATCTTGTGACTCTACCATTAGTAATTGGTTTATTCATTAGATATCTAATTGCAAAATGGTGTGTATGAATGAAAGTTTCATAGCCAGTGATGTAATGTCTGAATTTGTTAATGTCTTGGAAAAAAATTAAAAACTCTTTTTCAGTGACAATATAATTTAACTCTGCAGGAATCAAATTTTTACTTGTATAGTATATGGCATAAGGAGTTAAGTCTTTTTTCCTGATACAACCCCCAGAGTTGTATCTGAAGCATCAGTTGAAATATGAAAAGGAAAATTCCAGTTTGGTCCTATCATAATAAGTGCTTCATAAATATTTTATTTAAAAGTTTCAAAGGCTTTTTGGCAATCAGGATTCCAACTGAATTCACAATATTTTGTAAGCAAATTGAAGATTGGAGATGTAATTTTTGTGAAGTTTTCTATAAATCTTCTATAGTAACCAGTGAAACCAAGAAAACTCCTAACATCTCTTTCACAAATTGGAACTGCTAATTTAGAAATAACTTCTACTTTAGATGAGTCCACCTTAATTCCATTTCGTGAAATGTGGTGTCCTAAAACAATCCCCTCAGTAAACATCATAAAAAAAAAAATCATGACTTAATGAGAGATTTTCTTATTTACATCTTATGAGAACTTTTTCTAAATTGTTAAGAGCTTATTCAAAATAATTTCCATGGACTGTAAAATCATCCATATAAACTTCCACACAGTCATGAATTATATCAGAGAAAATACCCAATACTATTATTTGGAATGTTTCTGGTGCATTACATAACCCAAAAGGAATACTCGATAAGCATAAGTTCCCCATGGACAAGTAAAAGTGGTTTTGTTCTGATCTTCTGGTGCAACCTGAATTTGGTTATACCCACTAAAACCATCCAAGAATGAGAAATATTTCTTCCCTGCTATTGTATCTAAAACTTGATCTATGAAAAGGAGTGGAAAATTATCTTTCAAAGTGGCCTTATTAAGCTCCCTATAATCAATTGTAATATCCCCAAAGGGACTGCTCAGCAAAACAGGCCTGAAAAAACGCATTTTTCAGGGATGTGTGCCTCAACAACCAAGATCAGCCCTTGGATTCCTTAGATCTGATAATCTAAGACCCAATTCAAAGAGGAGATCATAAACCAAACAAACTAGGTGAGGCAAATAGGCCTCCCACACCTAGTATGGCTTAACAAATGTCCAATGAGGGACTGCAACAATATATAAACACTGCATTGGAGTAGTAGAAGGCTAATAACGCATGGGATAAGTTAATAAAAACTTTAATATCAGTAATATATGCAGCAGCAAGGAAAGTGATCTATCCCTTCAACCAAAAGTGGGGAAAGACAGTGATTTAATCCATAAAAAGGTTATTTTCATAAATTTGTGTAAAAACAGAGCAAAGTGATGGTTGGATCTATTAGCTTAGCTCATTTGGGACTCCCATACCAAATTTCAGCCTAAAAAAATGACTATAGCAAGTTTAAACAGATCTCCCACTCCTAAAATGGCTTAAAAGCCCTGATTTCCCATGACTTAGAGTATGTGGAGATTACTGAAGCACAAAAAACGAGATTTTCTGAAGGTGTTAACTGTAATAGGGTCTGAACATCAGTAAATTGAATCAAGGATATGGATCAAACAATATACAAGAGAAAAACAAAGGTTTAACATGAATAAACCCTCAAAATAGAGGTGTTGCACCATGTATTAAGACTGAAGAACTTGACAGCGTAATTTTCAGGAGGCTAAAGAAATATTTCATTATATCTTAGATCTATGGCATATATTTACATAAAAATATAGATCTATTACAGATCTATATGCCAAAGAGGCTCTTCTTTACACTCCCCTTGGGGATCTCAGCAAAAGATGGATATCAATGAATAGATCCGAGATCTAAGCCAAAAATCTACAGTAATCTTCAGAAATTTCTGAAGCATATGATACATAGCAGATTAGATCTGAAATGAACATGGATTGGTTGGCCAATCCATGGATCACCACAGTGAAGGGAAGTGTCCCTTTCACCAAAGATCTTTCCTTCAAGCTAATACAAAAGACCCACTGCAACTCTGCCTGCAAAAAGGACGCAGTCTCTTCAAGGAACTGCGTAGATGGTGATGTAGAATACCTTGGCTTGTTGCCAAGTTGCAAACTGAAGCTCAACCAATGGGTGCACTCTTCGAGGAGGTTAAAAGACACACTCACTGAGAAGAGGCTCCAATACAAGCTAGATCTGAACAGATCTAGTGTTCCACTTGCTGCAGCTTACAAAAGCAAGAAAACCCTCACTGGATTTGCGTTGCAGTTGGAAGTAGAAGCTTGGTCTCCAACCAGATAGTGGATAAAGTAGGACAAATCTCCTCCAAGAGCTACTCAATGAAGGGGAAGGGAATTCCTAAAGAGGAAACCCTCACAATTCTCTGTTAAACAACCAAGAGAATTTGGATTTGTCTAAGCAGACACATTCCTCTAAATCAGATAATAATCAACAACCTTCATAGGCTGCCCTCTCCTTCCTTTTATAAGATTAGGGTTTGCAAAACCCTAAACCACCTTCATTCATTTAACCCTTTTCAGATGGAGGACCTCCTTCTAGAACTGCGCTGATCATCCAGGAGGTTCAATGCATCTGGACTGTGTTGTGATTTGGTCCTGTTGACCCAGTCAAATGGCTCAATCCTGTTTCACACACAAGTGGATTTTATTAAGACAACCCTGATTTGCCTCAGTTCACATTGGGCATTGATTTATTTGATGTTTTCAAGAAGTTTACATGTCCTCCTTTACATTTTATTCATCAATTAAGAAAATATAAACAAAATGAAATATTCCTATTAGCTTGGGCTAATTAGGAACATTACATTCCTCCCCTCCAAAATGTTGCTTGTCCTCAAGCAACTAATAAGGTGAGTGCTGCAACACTTCTCTTCCTTCTTTGGTGACACCAACATGAGATATGCTCCCCCCATAAGCCAAGTGTTCACCCATCCATCTATCCATGTCTTGCTCCTCCAAAGTTCTCATGAGATGTAAATAACTCATCCCATAAGGAGACAGTAAATCATATGAAACAAACATGGTTTGCCCCATGCTCTCTCTGAACTATGAAATATAAAATACATGGAGAGTGGTCATCCCATGAGGCACATGCCATCCTTCCTTCCTTCCTACATACATTAAAAGGTGTAAGTACATCATCAAGATAGGAAATCAAAATAATGTACATGAAAACATAAAATTGTACATATGGAGGTGGGTCATAGTCCCACATGTGGAACCAACGCAAGGCATCCCCTGCTTGCATCAAATATAGATATGGTAAGTGGTTCTCCCACCACTTAATTGTTGCCCACACCATATCACCATGGCTGGAAATGTGATATATGTTTGGTGCTTTGGGGAAGCACCCATCATGTTGCAAAATCTCCCTTTTTCTCTCAAGGGTGTGGCCCAATTCAGAAATTTTTGGGGCCCAATGTTGGCCAAGAAGCTCACATGATATAACACTCCTCCTTGGAGCCATGACCTGCAAAAACATGGGGTAATAATGCATGAAATCAGAATATAAAGCATGTGTAACATGATCATGTTCTTCACCAATAATCTTTCTCCTATCCAGGGAGTGGTGCAAGGATCTATTCTCTTCCTCAACAGAAGGAAGAGAGCGCTGATATAACTCTCCCTTGGAGTCACGTGGCTGATCCATATTTACATTTTTCATGCATCTTTGACAATGATGATGTAGCTCTCATTCAAAGCCCCCACAACAATAGCTCCTTAAGTTGATTTTGTTGAGCCTCATAGAAAAGGGTTGGCTGAAATAGAACTCCCCCTTTTTGACTTCTTCCATGCCAAAGATGTCATGTGGAAAGTTGCCCTTGCAGAATCTGAGATGAGAGTGGGTGTAGATGATGTTGAGAGAATGCTTCTCTCCTCCTTGGGTCTACCCAAGACTCCCAGTGCTGCGCCAAACTCTCCCAATGTCTCCACTCCTCTATCATCAATGAATGATGCCTCAACATTTGAAGCATCCATCCTCCTTTGCTAATCCAGTGGTCTCCTTGGTGAAATGTCTCCATATAGTGAGACATCCTCAACAAGATATGACTAAATATATGATGGAAAAAACTCTCCATGCTTCCACTGCGCAATCCAATCACCTTCTTAGGTGCATCATCATCCTGCCATGGATAGGGATGAGGTTGACTTTCTTCCCCATCTCCTCCTTGTGTCTCCATGGTTCTACACCTCCTTATCAATGGCACATGTAGGTCATGAATTGACCCTTGATCTCCCCACATTTCCCATAGTAGGACACTAATTTCTTCACATCTTTGAAGATCTTTGTAGTTCATGAAATGCTGAAGTACACCTCCAATGGGATCTCTTGATGAGACCTCCTCCTCATGCATGGCCTTCCAAAACCAATGAGGTCTTGGATCTGCTGCAAGTAGAAGTCTCTCTTTGAGCCATGGCATGCTCATTGAGAGAGTGTCATCTAGAGAGGAGAAAATGTTTCTCACCTCAAGATGTCTACCTTTTGACATCTCTTTCTTCATAGCTCCCTGAATGAAGTTATCATCTCTTTCTTGATGCACTGCACTACACTCCACAACTTTAAAAAAGAACAGGAAAGTGATGATCCTAGGTCATACAATAGTAAGTTTCCACAACCCTCTAAAAGATTTGTTGCAATAAGAGGAAGTGGAAATACAATCATACCTTGCTAGCCTTTGGGAACACCTTGCATGGCTGCAAGAGTTCTTTCTTCCACTGTGTTGGCTCCCTCAATTGATGATGTTGAAGGCTGCCCCTCCAAGGTTGTGCTAGTGCTGATACAAGTCTTCTCAAGAGATGATGAGGACTTCTCTTCCTCTGATCTCTCTTCATCAAATATCTTAATCACCCTTTGAGTGAAATCTGCAAAAGAAGACACTTTTGCATGTCTCACATTGCTTAACCACCATTTGCTTGCTACCCCCTCAAGGTGCGGCGCTGCAATCTCCACTGCTTCTCTCTCTACCACTGAATGCAGTAGGAAAAAAGAATTGAGTCTTCTTGCCCAAGCTTGGGCTGGAGATGTCCCATCAAAAGTGGACAATAGAAATCTATTGCCCTTGATCTCCCTTTTACTGCAAGGTCTCTTCTCTTCCTTCATCTGGATGAATTGAGGAAAAGTTAGAGTCTCCTTAAAGGTTCTAGAGTGACACTTGTACTCTGTCAAGAACCTGCTTAGAATCTCATGTTCTAAGTTCTTTTCTTGATCTTCACTCCCTCTATGAGAATAGGAAGTGTCTAGTTCCTCTTCTTCTTCTTGAAACCTTCTAGAGGCCTCACTGCAACTTTCTTCTCTCTTCTGTTTAACCTCTTTGGAGAGGCTCCTCTTAGATCTGCAAACTGATGAGAGTAATCTCATCCTCTCCATCATTTTGAACTCTACTCCTTCTCTTTAGTCTTCTGATAGCTGGATCTCACAGGCTGAGCCAGAGATCATGCTTTAATACCACTATAATATCCCCAAAGGGACTGCTCAGCAAAACAGGCTTGAAAAACGCATTTTTGAGGGATGTGTGCTTTAGCAACCAAGATCATCCCTTGGATTCCTTAGGTATGAAAATATAAGAACCATTTCCAAGAGGAGATCAGAAACCAAACAAACTAGGTGAGGCAAACAGGCCTCCCACACCTAGTATGGCTTAACAAATGTCCAATGAGGGATTGCAGCAATATGTAAACACTGTATTGGAGTATTAACAGGATAATAACACATGGGATAAGTTAATAAACACTTTACTATCAGTAATATATGTAGCAGCAAGGAAAGTGATCTATCCCTTCAACCAAAAGTGGGGAAAGACAGTGATTTAAGCCCTAAAAAGGTTATTTTCAAAAATATGCGTAAAAACAGAGGAAATTGACGGTCGGATTTGTTAGCTTAGGTCATGTGGGAATCCCATACCAAATTTCAGCCTAAAAAAATGACTCTAGCTAGTTTAAACATATCTCCCACTTCCGAAATGGCTTAAAAACCCTGATTTCCCATGACTTAGAGTATGCAGAGATTACTGAAGCACAGACAGCATGATTTTCTGAAGGTGTTAACTGTAATAGGGTCTAAAAATAAGTAAATTGAATCAAGGATATGGATCAAACAATATACAAGAGAAAAACATAGGTTTAACATGAATAAACCCTCAAAATAGAGGTGTTGCACCATGTATTAAGACTGAGGAACTTGACAGCGTAATTTCCAGGAGGGTGGAGACATTGGGAGAGCTGGGTACAACGCTGAGAGTCTAGGGTAGACTCAAGGAGGATAGAGGCATTCTCTCAACATCACTTTTACCCACTCACATTCCAGATTCTGCGCTGTGGCAGAAGCAGCAGGGGAAGGATAGTAGCCTTCCAACTTGCATCTTGGGCATAGGAGATGTCAAAGAGAAGGATGACCATATGACATATGCTCTTCATGGTAGTTCATCAGCGCTGTCACTATGGAGGGTAGATCCATATTGGAACTCCTAATTGTTGGTGGAGTATTCCAAGGATCTTCATGCTTGTAGGATATTGGATGGCCAGTTGCATGTGGAGGAGTATTCCATCAGAGACGGGGTCATCTGCTATCATGGTAGGATCTTCTTATCTGGAGCTTCCAAGCTCAAGGAGAATTTGCTACAAGCAACTCATGAGTATTTCCTTTTCAGCCTCACTTGTTCTATGAGAGCATACCACACCATCATGGAGGGGTATTTTTGGGAGGGTTTTGAGGAGGAGATATATCAGCATATGAAGAGATGCATAGATCATATGGAGATGGAGGAGTTAACACAACCACCTCTTTTCTCTTTGAGGATGAGAGGAGACTCATTTATGAGCCACTCCCTTTGTATGAGCAAGAGATATGGTAAGGTTATTCATGATTGTTTATATGATTATTCATATGATGTATGTATATGTCCCTTAACCATATATGTGCAAGATGTTGCTCCAAGTAGGAGCATTCCTTTTTCTAGACCTCATGGTTTAGTTGAGGCCATAAGCATGATTGATGGCCATTCCCTAGGAGGACTTGGGGAGGAGAGATATTATGGAGGACATGCTCATTGTACACCTTACATCATTCACTTCCTCCATACTTATGAGGAGATTGGAGCAGCAGGCAAGTGGTTGAGAAGCCACTCATTTTATCAGTCTCTATTGCAGTTGAGGGTCAAGATGCGTTGGTTGCACTTGAGGGACCATTGTCCTTCTCACTTGTTACACATGGCAGCAAGCATGATTCTCATTTTTGCTCCCTATGGTTCTACTGTCTCTGTCTTTAGGAGGAGCATGCTTGGGAGAAAGACACATTGGGTGAATGTGTCCTTTGAGGGAGAATCCTCCCACACTTTTTGCACTACATGTTCTAAGGGGAACATGGGAGATGGTATGGCCACTAGAGCAACACATTTGTTTCCTTATGAGGTGAGCCATATGATGGATATGATGCCATATGGTGATGACTTCCAACTCATCATATATGGGGATGTTTGGGCCAGCATGATTTGCAGCATTGGAGGAGAGGTCTTTGGAGATCTAGTCCTCATTTTGCCACTTGAGGGAAACCTTATTGCAGCCCAGGATCAATAGATACTCTACACTTATCTTAAGTGGAGAGGAGGACAACGTGGGGTAGACTATTTTGTCTACCATGTGCAGATTTTCATCCCACCTACTTTGCTGGAGCCAAAGGTGGATGACAGTTTTCAGGAGTTGCCTAGTTGGGAGGTGACTCCTTTTGCATGGCTTATAGCTTGGGAAAGATAGTTCCCATCCTATTTCAGATCCCATTCCTCAAAGGGACCTCTAGACATCACCTTGCTATCCTCTTGAGTATTTCACCTTTACATGATGATGGCTTGATAGCTGACTTGCATGCTGAGGAGGAGCAATGTGGAGACTTGATTGATGAGATAAAATCACTTCACTTAGAGGAGATCATCATACATGGATGCTACAGGGAGAGGAGGAGATCATCATACATGGATGCTACAGGGAGAGGAGGAGAAAATAGCTCAGTCTATCCTTGCACTTGCTTGAGGGCAAGCAATCTTTAGAGGGGAGGACTGTAATATTCCAAAATTTGTAAGCAGCAAATTGGAATATTAATTTTTTCTTATATCATCTAGGAGGTGAATAAAATGGGTAAAAGGCCCATGAGTAGGAATAAAATCCCTCATAGTGTGAAAGGGATCTATGGAGTAGCTTAATTTTGCACCTCCCAGTGTGAAAAGGGGGCAAATGCATGAGGACAAGGTCAAGTTTGACCAAGTCAACAGCGATGCCTAAGAGGGTGTGGCTTGCTTGGGAAGACAGCATAGTTTGAGAGGGAGAAATATTCTTTGTGGAAGAAACCCTAATGTGTGGGTTCCAGGGCAAAGAGGCACTCACTTGCATAAAAGGAGGAAGAGGCAGCCATAGTGAGGGATGTTTTGATTATTTGATTCTAGTCTGGAAGACCATTTGCATTCTCCGGTTGTTCAGCTGAGTTGCAGTGTTGTTTAGCACGATGGATTCTTGTTTAGGATTTCCTATCCTTCTTGAGAGGCCTCTTGAAGGATTGCACTTCATTTCTCCACATCTTGGCTCAAGGCCAAAGCCACTTCCATCAGTCACTGCGTTATTTCTGCTAAAGTATAACATAGTGTTGTTGGGTGTTGTAGTAGAGGGTTCCACAACACCATTTCTTGTCTCATCTTTCAGAGGAGGGAGCTCCTATTCCTTGGGAGGATTAGTGAGGAAGGTTTCCACGGCTGATTTTCATATTTTGGCATGAGGCCAAGCTTCTCCTATCATCAGCAGCGCAGTCCCTTCTCTAGACTGCGTTATTTCAGTGCATATCTACAGTAGGGGTTTGCACCATCATCTTGGAGGGCAAGATCTTCAAGGATAGGATCAGCCTATCACTTGAGTGATCCATTGGAGGAGGTTTGATACATATTGTACATCTTATTCAGCCATCTCCATATAGTTTAGTTTTGTGTTGCAGCTGCTACCCTGCAACTCTGGCATTTCTGCAGATTTGCCAATTTCACTTGTATTGTAGCCAATCCTTCCAAGGATTGTTGTATCATTGTTATATTAGTGTTTTCAGGGGTTGAGAGCTTTCTCCCCCATATTTCTTGAGCCTGATATTGTCATATCATCATATTATCATGTTGTATGTCGCAGTGTCTCCATTAGATTGCGCTGATATAGCCTTATGTATTTCCTATGTAGCAGTGTTCTCATAATTTCTTGTACATGTCCTATTGAGGCTTTCGTAGCCAATCTTGAGTGATTTATTCCTCAAAGCATTGTACACATTTGCTGCTATAATATCAAAGGGAAGGCTATTTGTATCTTCATGTCTCACAGCTCTTAATAATAACGTTGTCTTCCATTGTATGTTCATGCATGGTTGCAGTCCCTTCATCGGGCACTTTTTGAGGACATCTAGGTGTGGGAGATCTGTTTAACCACCCTAGAAGGATTTCTTTGGAGCCTCCTCTTGGATTTAGGACTTAGACACATTTATATAAGGGATCCAGGTTCTGGTTTCAATTCCTGTAGCATCCATTCTTGGAAAATGTGTTTTCCAGTCATGACTTGCTAGCTATTACAGATTTGGAATATTACATTTTGGATAGGCTACAGGAGCTGGATCAGGAATCTATGAGAATTTTTGGAAATTAGATTTATCATGATTTAAAACGAGCCATCATGGAGAAAAAATTGACATCGGGAAGAGGTCCAAAACTTGGTTGCAACAGATCCTATTTTCTACTGAAGGTGGCACTGCGCTTATGGACTGTGTGGAGTGTTTTTGACCAAAAGTCAACAAAAAACACTCATTTACTGCAAAATCATATTTTAGTGTTTTTTGAGGCAAATCACTCTAGAATTAGATGAAAGAATTTATTTTAGAATTTATCTTTTGGGATATTTTTTTCCTTGGGCCTTGCATGGCCTCTTGGCCATTAATGACAATTATGACTAAATTTGACATTTTCCAACCCTATCTAGCATTTTTTCCCTCCTTTTCTGAGTTAAATAGAGCATGAGGGCTTCATTGTAAATGTTGGAATTTGATGATATTTAAGAGCAATACATGGGTTTTTGAGGTTGAAGAGCAATTTGGAGTTGTGGAGCTTGTGAATGGTGTGCTTTGATTGATGATGATGAAGGCTTGCTTGTAGGATCCCTGAGCTTGGTTAATGATGAAGTGTCTCTTATTTGTTCATGTTTTCTTGTTATCATTTTTTCTATCCTTCTATGTTGCAGTAGATTAGAAAATTATGGGCTAAGAAATGTTGTTTGAGGCACCTTATTCCTTCCTGTTTTCTATTGTCTTGATGTTTTCCTCTACTAGGTCAGTTTAGAGAACCCTTAATTGCTCTCTAGGTCCACCCAAGCTTGTTTATTTCATCCATGGATTAATATGGTAGTTTCCAAATATGTTTTGTGGTAAGCCATGCTTATTTGATTCTATTTAAACTCTGCCTTGGAATCTCTCTTTGAAGTACTTCCTGTTAAGTTAAGCCAAAAAGGTCTTGTTCTGATCTTGCCCTTTTTCAATGCTTGTAAGTTGTCCTCAAAGTTATTTATAGCTTGATTGATGATGTTTAGGAGTTCCCTCTTCATTGATTAAAGTTATTTGTTATCTTGTATGTTTTCACACCTTGAAGGTGAAATCACTAGAAGTTAAATGAGTTTCTCGCCTTCTATATCTCATTGGATTGTTTATCTTGAATGCATATTTGTTTAAATATTTATCATTGAGTAAATGGTTTGCCCTAACTCATGATTATTTATCTTTTACTTATCAGTATTTGAGACGTCCTTGTTATAGGTATTTGACAAAGGATTCTTGATTTCCCTTTGCCCTACCTTATTCACCAACTTAATGTCCATTCCACTTCACATGAAACCTTAAAGATCCATTGACCATACTAGATTTTCCCTGTGATGCACTCTTATTCATTATTTAGATATTCATGACTTTCATAAACTCCATAGCCCAATGATAGGAATACCTTTCACTCCACCTATCCTACTTGACCATCTCACCCAACCAAAACAAACAACAAACCCTACACTTAACAACTAGCCTAAAATCAACCACCTAAAAGGAAATAAGTTCACATCTTTGCATACAATAGAGAGAGCCCTCTCTCAGTCCAGGAAGGCTAGGTCCTAGGACTCCAAAGACTGGTTTGATGTTACCCTGTGCATTTGGTCTATCAATCTTCTAAATCAAGGGACCCTAAAATCACACATAATGTCAATGGCTCTCAAGGTACTACTGGTAAAATCCACCAAATGTGAATAGTGAGCTGAAGTCAAACACTCATGAAATCACCCAATCAAAGGCCAATGATGTGAACCTGTCGTCGAATGTGAAGAACTCGCCATTAGGTCATGCAAGGTCTAAGGTACCAGAAAGGAGTCTCTAGATTGACTTCCTGGATAATGACCTGAAGTCGACAGGAAGCGATCCATCGAAGGAGGGTCATAACGAATCCCACATCATCGACGCAGAACATAAAATTTAATCTGAGTGTGAATCAAGATTGAAATAGAGGATCAAGTAATGTACAAAATGCATAAGGATTTTATCTTGAAGATATTGGCGACACGATTATGTAATTTTGCAGCATATGACTCAATAGGATCAGAGGTCATGTTGAAAATATTGGTAATCGAATGAGAGGCAAACAAATTTCCCAAACCCATGGAGGAAAAGTGACAGAATGAAGATATCCCAACCCGACACAAACTGTGGACAAGTGTCATGTTCAAGAGTGACATACTACCAACACAATTGATGAATAACTTCCATTTCCCCCACTGTTTCTAGTGAGTACCTCTTTATTTTTACACAAGCTTGAAGACGATAGCATATGCTTGTTGTATAATTTTGTCCTTCGGACAAATCCATCCTAGTAATTTTTATGAGCCCTAGGAAGGAGGAACTCGGGTAATGTCATGGTGATGATTTCCGATGTCATCAGGGTTTAACGAGTCTGAAAAAGGGAGAAATCAACATATTTTCATGTTTAGAGAGTTTGAAAAGAATTGGAAAATTAAACACCAACACGTCCCTTTTCATAAATAGTCCCTCAGATCCGAAACGGTAGAAAAAAATATCTGAAAGAACCTCTTAGTCGTGATAGGCTAAGTTATTCATTTTTCCTAAATAATCTATCCCATCCCGAAAAAGGGGTAAATGTATATTAGGTAGATATCATTTCGCAGCCATTTAACGAGTTCAAAATGTCAAGAGTCTCGACAATATTTTCAACTTTTAAGAGTCAGAAAAGAGTTGAAAGTTGACTCCTCCTGGAGGAACGAGTGGTATTAAGGGTAGCAACTGGTTTTGGTAATGGTGGAACTTCTCAGAACATGATAAAAGTCAAGAGGCTGGCTAACAAGACCACTCATTGTAGTGGTTCCTCATGAATGGGTAAAACAATCAAGTGAGGGCATATGATCGACCAAGCAGATGGTGACGATGGAATGAGAAAAACCAAGGCTCATCTAGAAAAACAAGCTGATAAAATGGAAATCATAAGAGGTAAAATAATAATGGCTTCATTTTTACACAAGCTTCAAATGAGGAAACTCTGCTTGAGTTTGGTTTTATTTTTACACAAGCTTGAAACTTTATAGAAAACCATGCTTGAAACTGGTTTCATTTTTACACAAGCTTGAAATGGAAACAAACTATGCTTGAAAATTGGTTTCATTGTTACACAAGCTTGAAACAAAGATAAACTATGCTTGAAAAAATATTTGCATGCCCCCAGCATGGTGAATCAATTCGAGGTACATGCCCCCCAAACTTCAGTTGAATCACCTGAGTAGACAGCTAGTTACTGACAGGTGGATGGAATGAAGATTCAATTACGAGATCAGGGGAAAGACTCGACTTGGATTTCACGAGATCTAATCAAAGAATCAAATTGAAAAGGGAACTTGTTTCATTTTTTAACGAGGTTAACATAGTAAAATAACTATCCTCATGACCTAATTCATTTTTTAATGAGGTTGACATAGTAAACGAAATATCCTCATAAGAGATTGTTTCATTTTTAAGGAGGTTGACATAAGAAAATGAACTATGCTCTGATGAGCTTGTTTCATTTTTTAAGGATCTTGACACAAGAAAACAAACTCTGCTCCGACGAGCTTGTTTCATTTTTTAAGGAGCTTGACACAAGAAAACAAACTCTGCTCCGAGGACCTTGTTTCATTTTTTAAGGAGCTTGACACAAGAAAATGAACTAGGCTCTAAGGACAACTCATCATGTCAAATAATAATTCACAGCTTCCAAGAGTTTCTCATCTAATGGGAGAACAACATCTCAAAAATTAGGACCTAATGCCCACAGCACATGATGCACAATGGCATTATCACTAAATGCGGGCACAGGACAGGTAGCCACATAATTAACCTGCACCAGGGAGGATACAATCAACAGATAAAGACCCGGAAGATATGACGGTAGACCAGATTTCACATCAGGACCAAAGAATTAAAGTTGATCAATGGTCATGATCTGACCTTCATGTGGAAAACAAATCACAAGAAAGACGGAAGAGACAAGTGCTCCCATGACATAAGTATAGTCACACCCCAGGAGTAAATTGAAGTCCAAGGGGCCTGGAAAAACCATCATGTCTATATAGACAGTTTTCCCTTCCAAAGTAATAGGCAACTTTGGAAGGATCCCTAACATTTGACTAGTTCCTCTGTTAAACGCCAACAGATTCTACGTAACAGGAAGAAGCAATGGAGAACCAAAAGGTTTCCAAGTAGTTGAAGACAAAATACTAACAGACACGCCTTGATCTATAATCATGCTAGGTATAGCCACATCATAGGCCTGTACTGTAATCTCAAAAGGCACATAAGAAGGAAGACGGTATCCCGAAAATTGACTCCAATCGAAGGAAGTGACCAAACTACTTGGAGGGGGTACCATTGAACTGAGATGTTCTTCCCCTGGTGTTACCAGAGAAAGAGGAGCATCCCCTGGAAACTCCATCGCGGGAGCAGGAGGAGCAGCTTCTTGAACCACAGGGAGGGGAGAATCTTTCTCCAAGTCTGAGGAATCTAAAGAAACAAGAAGAACGTGAGGGGAATGAGATCCACTCTCGATGGAAAATATTTGATGAAACCTAGGCAGGATCAGATCAACTGATTCCACGACCAATGTTTGTTCAAGAATCGATTCATGAATTTTAACTTCCGAGGGAATTGGATCGACCGAGGATGACTCTCAACCGATCGTTGAATCAACTAGCAGAGGACTCGAAGAAAGTTTCTTGTAACCAACTGGAAGGCAGGGTGTAGAAACAATAAGGTTGTCCAACACTCTTGTGGCTTCATCCATACACAGACAAAGGCGAATGGAATGATGCCCTTCACACAACCTACAGGGATTCATAATCTTACCCTATTTCTTTTGAATCTTATCAGTACTAGTCGAATATGTACCACCAATATGACTTCCAGAAGCCAAAGGCAATAATGAATGGTCATTGGACCATGCTTCAAGTACCTTGGGAATGCTAGGGCAGTCTCGAAGAATATGGTCACATTTGCGCAACATGCAAGGGAATTTTACTTTCCACGGAAGGTTGGATGGTTTATCAATGGATGGTGTCTGAGATGCAATAGCTGCAGAGCTGGCCTCTCTCTTATCTGACTTCTTCTTCTTCGTCTTCTTCTTCTTCTTAGCCACCTGGTTACTAGACTCCAGACTTTCACCAGGTGAAGAAGGGGAGAGGTCCACCTTGGAATCAACATGATGTTGTTAAGGTGTAGGGGATAATTGTATAGCAGGTGGAACATTTGAGACCACAGAGGTCGAGAACAACCAAACAAGCAACCCAACAGTTAACCCCGGAAATTTTAGCCATTATCCATGATTTAAACAAATGTATACATTATATCACTGGTTATCAGAAATTTGTACACATTGACCATGCAACCATAAAATATTTAATGAATAAACTCAATGTTAATGCTATAATAATTAGATGGTTGTTGTTATTACAGCAGTTTGACCTAACTATTGTTGATAAACCTGGGAAGGAGAATGTTGTTGTAGATTTTTTACCCAGGTTAGCTCTACCTCCAGATGAGGAAGGAATGGTGGATGACCAACTTATGGATGAACACCTATTTGATATCTCAACACTCTCTCTATGGTTTATTGACATAACTAACTACTTGGTTGTTGATAAGTTCCCTCCAAACCTCTCATCGAGGGAGAAAATCAAGATCATCAGAAAAATCGCCCCTTTCACCTAGATTGATGGACATCTCTTAAAGTTGGGCCCTGACCAAATTCTCAAGAGATGTGTGAGGGAGGAAGAATCTTTTGACATCCTCTTTGCGTGTCATGATATTCCTTGTGGAGGCCACTTTGTTGAAAAAAGAATAGCCTTCAAATCTTTGCAGGCAGGTTACTATTGGCCTACTCTTTACTAAGATTCCAGGAGATACACTAGTAGGTGTGACTAGTGCCAAAGGATGGGGAAACCTAGAGAGAGGGATGAGATTCCTTCGAACCCTTGGGTGGATCTAGAGCCATTTGAAAATTGGAGCATGGACTTCATTGGACCCATTGATCCACCATCCGAGAAAAAAAAGTATATCATAGTCTATACTGACTACCTGATAAAGTGGGTAGAAACAAAGGTTGTAAAGGTAGAAACTAAGGAGAAGGTAGAAAATTTTATGAGAGAGAATGTGTTCTACAAGTTTGCATACCCTAGAGAGGTAGTCACTGATCAAGGGGCTCAATTCACATCTTATATCATTGAAAATATTCTGAGGAGGCACAAGATAAAGCATAAGACTTCCACTGCCTACCATCCTCAAGAAAATGGCCAAGTGGAAGTGACCAACAGAGCCTTGGAGAATATCCTCACCAAGGTTGTGAGTAGTAATATAAAATATTGGGCATACCAATTGGTAGAAGCCACTTGGGCCTACAATACCACTTGGAAGACAACAACGGGGTTCACTCTTTATGACTTGGTCTATCAGAAGAAAGATCTGCTTTCAATTGAGTTTGATTTCAACACATTGATGATGGAAGTTCAGTTAGACCTAGATATCACAAAGGCCCAACAAGAAATGTTGTTGCAATTAAATGTATTGGATGAGTTCAGGATGCAGGAAATTCTTCACACAAAAGTGATTCAACTGTAAAGGAAGGTCTGCCATGACAATCATATTAAGGAGAAGACATTTCAAGAAGGAGATTGGGTGTTTCTCTATGACTCAAGGTTCAAGGATTTCAAAGGAAAATTAATGAAAATATGGTTGGGACCTTACAAAGTTGAAAAATTCTATGATAATGGTGCAGTTCAGATCAGGACCATAAATGAGGAGGTGATTCCACCACTTGTTAATCGTTACAGGCTCAAAGTATAAAAAAATCCCCTACCTAGGGCTGAGTTTATAAATCCCATAAATAGGGAGGTGCATGAAAAAAAGAAAAGAAAAAATAAAGAGGCATGGGAGAAAACCTCTTTGAGGTGCCCAAGGGCAACTCCAGGGTTGAAAACCTCCATGAAGCAATCCTGGAGAAAAATAAAATAAAGAAACAATAAAATATCCTTGGGTCAAAACCTTCTTAAGGAGCACAAGGAAATATTGTGGGTTGAAAACCTCTGTGGATGCAGCCCACCTTCATTCAAAAACAAAAAAAATAGAAGAAAAGAGAAAAGAAACAAAAAGAAAAAGAGAAAATGATACCTATGCACTCACTTGTTTTTGTTTTGCAGGTTTTTGATCAGAGGATTTTTTATATCTAGGGGAGAAGTTTCTTCATCTCTTCTCTCTCCTCTGCTTACACACTCATCTGTAGAAATTTTAATACAATTATGTATTTTCGGATTCTCCTGATCTAACAATTATATGCCACTATTAAATACAAAATATTTCTACTTAAATTCTTGCAAACATTTAATCACTAATTTCAAACACATGAAGAAAGATCCATCACACATAAAACAGATGTTTTTACCGGGAAAGCATAGAGCTAAAAACCCCACTATCATATATTATGCATACATCATGGATCATGAAACACTCTCATACAAAACTCTACTCCAAGAGCTCTCAGTGAAATATAAATCGTCTCACACTGTCTGTTAGCCACCTATAAAATTTGTTATATCGAAAAGTGGCTAAATCATTTTTGGAGCCTTCAAGAAACAAGTTTTATTGCTAAAAAATGTTATCTCTTGAAGACTCCTGAAGACATCTTGCCCTTCGTTCAAATATTCACTGCTATTTCCATTTTAAAAACTCTAAAATTCTACTGATTTCATGAGAAAATACTGTTGCAAATCACCACTTTTTCCTTCCTTTCACTTCAAACTAACCTTCATTTTTACCCCTTCATTCCCCATGTAATTCCTCTATTTTCCATTTTTTTTCCCTTTTCCCCTTCATAAGATCCTCTTTACAGAGTTTAAAACTCACTTTTGAACTTTGCCGAAACCCCCAAATCCATCAGAAAACTCTGAAAAAATCATAAAAAATACACTTTTTTGTTCTAAGGGGTTTAAGCCCCTTTGGGCTAAAAGCCTAAATCACCTCCCCACATGTGCCCTAGTGCTGGAACCGAGAGCTAAGCCCTTTCGGTGCTCATCGCATCGGAAAAAATCAAAGTGCACAAGTCTTTTTGTTAAGTTGAGATCTTTGATGCGATTAGCCCTTTGTGTTTATGGCCTCGATCATATTATTGTTTCATATAACCCGTGGGCCCATAGCAGGTGCTTAAAAATTGTTATAAACACATTCTTGATTGCTTTTTCCTTTGTAAAGTCATAAAACCCTTTTACCTAAGTTTGGTCTAAAACCCGCCGGAGCAATGTTTTTAATGTAAATGGGTAGATTGAAAAGCCCCCGCATCAATTTTCTAATGTGATTGAGCCCCATTATATAAACCCTGTTCTCTGCTTTACTCCATATAACTTGCACCCAGGACCAAGAGTTAAAAGTCCCGAAGCGCCGATCGCATCGCAAAATTTTAAATGGGTAGATTGAAAGACCAAGCCCGACCTTCCGATGTCATTGGCCCTTATACATATAATCCCTGGGCCTATTTCATTTGATATAAACCGCAGCCCCGTAGATGAGCGCCTAACCACTTCATATATATAAACCCGCCCCAAGCCAAAACCTTTGTTTTTATTAAATTTTTTATTTTCATGTGTTATAAGGGGTTTCCGCCAGTTCGTTATTTAAATAAATGTCGACCGTTTATCTAAAGGCGATGAATGATCAATGCAACATCGCATCAACACTTTTCATAGTGCGCACTGCATTTTTTCCCCCTTCTGATTGGCATTCCCCAATGGATCCTCCGTCATTGGATCTATCCGGCATATTCTAGATCCAACGGCCCTCATTTTCTCCGATCATTAACCTTTCCTCCGTCTTTGAACCCCTCCGATTCACTCCCCACTGTCAATCTGATCCTCAGATCGACGCCTAGCACTCAATTGCATCAGCATCTTCCCCCCGCTGATCGCATGCCTCCGATTGCATTTGGGTTGTCCACGTGTCTAGATCGCATTTCACGACTTCGGTTACAATCATTTATACCCCACTATGTAATGTTTTTGGCCAATCCATAGCCATTGATCTCTGTAGATCAATGGTCCATATTAACCCTTGCTCCACTTCGTTATTATTTCATTCAAACCCAGTCTTCATCCTAGCTGTCAATATTCTACATCCAACGGCCCCTATTAACCCTAACAGGCCTGCCTCCTATGGGTCCTGCCTCCTTCTAGATCTGATCTCCGCCGTCAATCTTTTGATCGGACGGTCCATATTAAAACTACCCTTCCCACTTCTACCCGCGCATCTTTCCAAATTCGTGCTCGCTCTCCACCATCAGATTTGAGACCCCAGATCTAACGGTTCTAGCGCATTTTCGCTTAACTTTCAGCACAGAGGATAATTTCTAAAAATCATGTGATATAAGCTATTTTTCAAGGACACGTGTTGGGCAGGAACACATATCGTGTTCAAAAAGGAAAAACCACCTCCCCGCCTTTTTCTCACTCGAAAATAGTTGTTTTTCCCTCCAAAACCGCTTTTCCCCATTTCTATTATGATTCATCGTGCACAGTGCCTACCATTTATCTCTGCAGATCAATGGCCCAGATCTAATCAGGCCTTACACTATTGCCCTCCACCTCTTCCAAAGGGTTTTTAACGCGTGATCTCCACCGTTGATCTCATAGGCCAATCTCATCCGATGGCCCACGATCATCCTGAACCCCCAACTTCACTTTTAACCATATTTTCCTCCAAACAAACATTTTTAACCTTATCTCTTCATATATTCTCCATTTATTTATAAAGTCACCCCTTCGCTTTATTTCCTCCCGACTTTTTCTAACCATCGATGTCTACAAGATCAACGGCCCGGACTTAATCCTCTGCCCCATTTCATCCACAACTCTCATTTTGGCTTCTACGCAGATCTCCACCGTTGGATGCTACCATCCAACAGCCACGCTCATCCCCATGACCTCTGAAGCAGTTTTACCCAATAACGCAGGATTTTATAATATTTTTGTATTTTGCAAGATTCAATGGTTTTTCCATTAATTTGAAGAAAATCCAAAGGCCGGGGATGACGATTATCTTGCCTTTGATTCATAAAATAAAAGCCATTCACAGGGTTCAAGTTCACGTTTCGTCGATGCTTCATGGGCATTGATGCCATATGAGCCCTGTGTGGCCCTGCACATCAACAAGACACAGGAAATTAAATAAAACAAAGAATATCATTGTTTAAGATTAAACACAACATAACAGAATATTGAAGATGAATTCCATAGTTTAATTGATTACGGCTAAGATCGATTATCAAAAGCCTAATCCATTGGATTAAACACAATTAAAGGGAAATCAAAAGATCATCAGATAGAAAGGCCTCCATCACCACAACAGAGGCCAATTGATTCCTCCTAGCTACCCCAGTGCCACCTGTGGCCACAAGCATTCAACAGAAGCCGAGTTATGATCAGAAAAGAAGATATTTGACTCAGCGCAGTCGAATATTTACTTCTGCCAAAGGAACTTAATGAAAAATATCGACAGAGTTACTACAACATGAATCAGAGCCTTAAAAGTCAACAAAAGCTCCCGCTGAGATTAAATCTTAAATGTAAAACAATTAATACATACAAGCATTTGTAAACTTCTCCATTGAGCCCCTCAAAGGCTGAGAAGTATTAAGTCTGTATTAATTTCCCTGGGAGATCTTTTATTCCCCCCCACCTCCTCATTCCTTATATAAATACTGTTGTAGAAGATGAGAAAATGTTGGTTGCTGAACTTTGAAATATACTTGAGCTTGAGACTTCTGCTTGTAAATAGTGTTCACGGGCTCTTGAAGTTGTGCTTGTGATAGAATAGTTAGTCTGGGAAGTGAAGATGATTGTTGAACTGAAACATTGGACTTAAAGTTGTAACTGGTTTGAAGCATCAATACAAGCTGATTTATGGGATCCTGGTCTATGTCAACGGTGATGTTTTTCTTATTGTAAATCATTATTTTCTTTCTGTTTTCACTTTGTCCATTTTCTCTGATAAAGAACAACAAGCATAGAGTTAGGATTTACTATATATCAATACCCTTCTCTGACTGATAAGCTTTGTATATATGTTTTCTTCTAAATTTTGTTATTTAGGAATGATTTAATTCAGTTTAAACAGTTAGGAATGCTGGCATTCCCTCGTCCTACGGTCTTAGCTAAATATTGTTCTTGAATGTTATTTTCAGTTTATGTTAAGTAGAGATGAAACTAAGGAAGTTATGGTGAGCCCTGTCCTAGTTTTATCCCCAAAGACTGTCTAAGAGTTTCCCTAAGAATGTATTGAAAGCTAGCTAGTTTCAAAGTACTTACCAGATCTTAGGCCATTATTTGTTACCTTATGTGTTTGTCTTGAAAGTTTACCAAGCAAAGCAGAGCTAGTAGAGGTTTATGGTGAGCCCTGCCCTCTATTTTCTTCTCTAACAGTTGCCTTTAAGTCTCCCTTTGTGTTTAATTTTTTTTCTATTGAAAGTGCATCAAAAGCTGGCTAGTTTCAAAGTACTTACCAGATATTAGGCTGCTGTTTGTTCTTCATTTGTTTAATTCCCATTCTTGTTGTATCATTTCATTCCATAAAATAAACTTTAAAGAGATCCTTAGACATAGATGACTTGCCCTATGGACCACTCTTTCCCCTTGTTGTTTCAATTAAACCCTATTATGACTCCATAGCCCAATGGACTAAAACCAAAAATTATTTATCTTTTTGGCCAAAGCTCGTTTTTATTGCTTGAAACTTCACACCTTTGAAACTATTTCCATTGAGGACTTTCCACTCAAACAATAATCATGCTCAACAATCCAAAACAAAACAAAAACCCTTGGACCTCATAAATAGCCTAATATCATTACCCAAAAACCTTTAAATATAAATCCATCTTTACACTTATTGGAGAGATCCCTCTTCGGATTCAGGAGGGCTAGATCCTAGAATCCCAAAGTGGTTGAAACGATGTTCTCCCTGCAGTCGGACTTTTGCCAATCTTGCTGATTACAGGGTGCCAACATTTCCGACGACTCTGCTGGGGACTGCTGAGTGTTTTTCATTTCAAATAATCATAATATATCATACATTCCTTTCTTTCAAATGGAATTTATTCTGTTAGATAGTTGAACCATTAGGCATAACATCTCTAGCCAACAAACATTGTTTAGTGAGTAAAAGCAGCCTTTTCAAGCACTACCAAGTGATGGTAATCATGATAAAGCTTGTTCGAATTAGTGACAAACTAGGAAAACCCTTGGATTCTCATAAGAGTTTATCTAACCTTGAAAGATTAGCTAGCTTAGCCATAAGAGCAGACTATCTTTGTTTCATAACCATAGCTAAGTTTTGAAACAGATTTAGGACACTCTTAGCAACTAATAAGACTGAAAAACAACTCAGAAAACCCAAAAACATTCTAGATTGGTATTCAATAAACATGGTGGTGGACCATAAAACCTTTTATCTCCAAAAGAGCTAAAAACTTCCACTTGGCGACTCCACAATCCTATACAGACCTTAAGACTCCACTAGGAGGAACCATTATCATTGTAATATCATTCAAACTCAGTTAGAGGATTGTAGGATTAAAATTTGTGTAAAATAGATTAGTTGACCTCTTAAAGAGTGTCATATCTAGTTGAATTTTTCTTGTTTAGTTGGGTCTAAAAACACAGCATAGTGGCTCCTAGAAAGATTCATGCTAGAGCCTATCCTGACCCAGATCCACTTGAGATAGTTGATAACCCAGAAAGTATCCTTAGGAAGTCTCCTAAGATAAAAATTTCAACTGTTTTCAGATCACCCTTGAGAGCTAATTCAGTTCCTGAAAATCTTGCAGCTCTACAACAATCAGAAGCAGATATAAGAAATCCATTTAGAACTAGGTCTCTTGATCATTTAGATCAACTATATTCTGAGTCTTCACTTTCATCTCCTGAAACAAGTGAACATCCTAGTAGTAGAGAAACAACACCACCTGATTCACATTTCCTTTCCAATTTAGGTGTCTCTCATCTAAGGTCAGCTCAGTAGTCTATTCCTGGTCCAGCCACATCTATTCATCCTACATCCACTGATCAAAACACCCCACTTCAACCCACTTTTCCTTTTTTTAATCCACCTCTTGTAAATCCACCTCCACCACATATCATGGTAGCATAGTATGCTCCCTTATTCCTTCCTGTACCATTAGTCAATCTTCCACAGGACTATCAGTCAAAAATACCATTATATGATGGTAGTAATGCTACTACTCCATCACAACATGTGGATAAAATGAATGACTACTTTGACAGAAATGAAATTGATGATGAATCTGTCAAACTAACACTGTTTGCTCAAAGTTTTGCGGGAGAAGTAAGACAATGGTTTAAAGGATTAGCCCCCCATAGTATCAATGATCTCCAAGCCTTCCATCAGACATTCTTAAACAAATTGGAAGTGAAGAATAATCCTCTCCAAATCCTATCTGATTACAAGAACCTCCACAGAAACACTGGGGAAAGTGTACAAGCTTACTGCACTAGATTTAATAGTGTGTATAATGCACTTCCCCCTGATCTAAAACCTCCATAAGGCTCAGCATTAAAAAAAATTCCTGAAGGGTTTGACCCTGAGATGGCCTATTAGCTGAGAGAGAGAGATCCTCTAACCCTTGAATATATGTAGAAAGGGGCTCTTGCTATGGAAGTTAACTTGATGGAGAAAAGAGAAAGAATGAAAAATGAGAAGAGAGTGTCATTCAGAGAGGAATCCACACCTTCTACTTCCAGCTCAAAGATGGAAAGAATGATTGATGAGATGATGAAGAGAATGAACATCTTTGAGAGAGCACAAGCAAGTCAAAACCAAACTTCTCCTCAAAACAGAAACTAGAACCAGAATCAGAATTTTAGAAGGAACGAACCTCCAAACAGACCTAGGGAAGATGATCAACAAATCACTCCTCCCTTTCATCAAAAATATGTAAACGAGGTTGAGGAAACATATGAAATAACAGAGGGATATGATATCAACATGTTGGGAGTAGATGATGATGATTTTGAGGTTCATTATGATAGAAAACAAGGTCTTTATACACCCTATGATGACAAAAGAGAAGATGACGAAAGTTATTATCAAGACATGGAGAATGTCATCATAGAAGCTCAAAGAGAATATGGCCTTAGGATTAAAACCAATCAACAAACTCCCAACACCAAAACCTCTAACAAATCTTCACAAAACAACACTGTAAACAAGCCCAAGGTTGTCAAAGAGAAGGACAAAACAATAGCTGTAAATTTTGATAAAGGTAAAGAGAAAGGCACTCAAAACAATGAAAAGCAGAGTGGAGACCTTAGCAGTACTAACACTTCAGCTAGTACTCCTGTTAAAACCATTTTTTCAAATGTAAATAGAACAAATCAGCAAACTAATGTTGCTGATAGAGTGGCAGTTAATAAGGCTGAGACAAGTACTTCAAAGAATCAAATTCCTTTTAGCCTGGAGCAGGAAATTTCCAAGATTAAAATCTTTGTTCCCTTGACTGAGTTAGCTGCCCAGAATATATATAGGACCCAAATTTTGAAGGCTTTGAACATAGAGGATAATAATGACACAGTCAATCTTAATGATGACCAGTTAGAGCTTATTTTTGGCCCTAAGATTGAAGGTAGATATCAAGAGGGACATGTTCCTCCCTTATATGTAAGTTTAAACATCCATGACAAAATTTTGTACAACGCTATGAACGAATCAGAGGCTTCTAATAATTTAATGCCTAAAGTAGTGATGGAGAGCCTGGGTCTAGAAATCACCAGACCTTATAAAGACCTTTACTCCTTTGACTCAAGCAGAGTAAAATGTTTAGGATTAATCAAAGACCTCTGTGTTAACTTAGCACAGATTCCAGCCAAATGCTTAGTCGTGGACATTATTGTGGCTGATGTACCCCCAAAGTATGGAATGTTTTTATCTAGGTCCTAGCAGGTTAAGTTACAAGGAACTATGCAAATGGACATGACACATGCGACTATCCCTGTGTTTAATCAATCAAAAAGACTCTACAGGGAGTCCCATATGCAATATATGGTGACTAGTGAAGACAGACCTCAAAAATCTCTTTTGTATTCTATAAATATAGGCCTCGATTCATTTATCTGGTTTAATGATGAAAAATTCAGTAAACAAGTCAGTTTAAATGAATTAATGACCGATAGAGAGGAAGAGGTAAGCACCACAGAAGTGTCAAAACAGTCTGCTGAACCTTTAAACCACAGCAAACCAAACACATGTCTTGAACTACAAGTCCTGTATCCTTTGCTTTTAAACCTTGACAGTAAAGAAAGTAACCCTCAACGTAGTGAAAAACCCGAGGAGTCAAAACCAATTCAACTAAGTGTTGATACTCATGAACAATCAGAAAGCACGTTAGTTGAATAGGACAGTAATCAAACGAAGGAACCTGAGACCAATCCTCTATGGATTATATACTTTGATGGGTCATGCACCAAAACTAATGCTGGTGTAGGTGTCTAGATTTGCAACACTGAGAACAACCACACAGAGAACATTTCATGTAGATTAAACTTCCAGTGTTCGAATAACATAGCAAAATATGAATCCCTTCTTTTAGGCATGCATTTGTTGAAAAAGTTAGGAGCCAAAAGAATCAAAGTGAATGGGGATTCAGAATTAATCATTAGGCAAGTCAACGGGTAATATAACGCTAATCACCCCGGACTTAGGGTCTATCGAAACGATGTCATGGAACTGTTAAAAAATTTTGAGGAATCCCAATTTATTTTTGTCCCAGGAAAAAGAAATATCGCGGCCCACAGCTTAGCTTTCGCAAGTATAACATGCTTAATGCCATATGAAACAAAATAATGCACAAATCAGATTAAATTCAGACCAGCCGTTCCTGATAAAAAAAAATATTGGAAAGTGTTTGATGGAGACAAACAAATAGAATACTTCAGTTTATGTTAAGTAGAGATGAAACTAAGGAAGTTATGGTGAGCCCTGTCCTAGTTTTATCCCCAAAGACTATCTGAAAGTTTCCCTAAGAATGTGTTGAAAGCTAGCTAGTTTCAAAGTACTTACCAGATCTTAGGCCATTCTTTGTTACCTTATGTGTTTGTCTTGAAAGTTTACCAAGTAAAGCAGAGCTAGTAGAGGTTTATGGTGAGCCCTACCCTCTAGTTTCTTCTCCAACAATTGCCTTTAAGTTTCCCTATGTGTTTAATTTGTTTTCTATTGAAAGTGCATCAAAAGCTGGCTAGTTTCAAAGTACTTACCAGATCTTAGATTGATTTTATGTCTTTCTTAAGTGTATGTGAAAAGCTGGCTAGTTTCAAAGTTCTTACCAGATCTTAGGCTGCTTTTTGTTCTTCATTTGTTTAATTCCCCTTCTTGTTGTATCATTTCATTCCATAAAATAAACTTTAAAGAGATCCTTAAACATAGATGACTTGCCCCATGGACCACTCTTGTCCCTTGTAGTTTCAATTAAACCCTATTATGACTCCATAGCCCAATGGACTAAAACCAGCAATTATTTATTTTTTTGGCCAAAGCTCGTTCGGATTACTTGCAACTTCACACCTTCGAAAATATTTCCATTTAGGACTTTCCACTCAAACAATAATCATGCTCAACCATCCAAAACAAAACAAAAACCATTTGACCTCATAACTAGCATAATATCATTACCCAAAATCCTTTAAAGATAAATCCATCTTTACACTTATTGGAGAGATCCCTCTCCTGCTTTAGGGTAAACTGCTTGGGTGGTTGGTTTTCGTATATCCCTCTCAGGGCTTTCCGGTGCCCGAGGCAGACAGTAAGATTAGCTATGTTGTTCACAAAGATGGCATGAATATGTTCATATTAGCTTGATGTAACTTGAAAGAATACAATAGAGAATTGCCTCTTTGACGGTCTTGGAATCCCTTGGAGAGCGCTGTGCAGCAAAGTAAGAGTACTTCTTCGCCGGCTCCAAATCTGAGACCTGCAATCAGTCAAAGCACCCGCGTAATTTCTAATATAACAAGTATTCTATCAATTAACTCAACAATAAACATCTAGATTATACACATCTGATTCATTCATATCATACTAAGCAAATATTGAAACAAAAATATAACATTAAGCATCGAATGGACAAAACGAACATAGTTCTATTGATTTTGAAAGAAGGAGGATTACAACCATCGGTTGTACCAAGCCCTCCTCAGTGTGCCAATCTCTTTTCTCTATCAAGTGAAGAAGTCCAAGCCAACAAACTCTCAAGGAGCCTCTTTGACTCTTGGCCTTCACAATGTCACACTATTCTCTATTCCACAAGTATGTAAGAACTTTGAGCAATCCTTCGACCTCCAATTAAGAGCCTTCAGCTCCTTCTTATAGGAGAGGGAGAAGGCCATTGTTGCCCTTCTCTTTCCACTAGTTTGGAATGGAAAAGGTTTAGATGTTTCCTTGATCTCCATGCTTTTGCCTCTCTTGGAGTTTAGTCTTCTATGGCAATGACCAATAATGAACTGGTGCTTCTGCAGTTTCCTTTGTGCACTGACTCCTTTGTGAGGGAAAGTCAGAGATTCAAATCTTTCTCCACGCTCTTTTCCCAATTCAAACTTAAAACACGGGTAACGCGTCCCTCCAGTGTAAACAGAGCGTTGCCCTAGCCACTAACGTGGCCAATGTATTGCTTGCCTGTGTTATAACGCTCTTGTTCTGTTCTATATATGCGTTACCCTGGCAGAAATAGGTTTAATTTAGGTCTTTGTACTTCTTCCATATTTTTCTTCCCCTCTGAGCTGATGAGGAGGTATTTTGACCTATAACAGATGCCCCCTAAAGTGTGAGGTCAGAGACGAAGACGATGGCCGAAATACTTTATAATTTGTAGAGAGAGAGAGATTGAAAGACTGAGGAAAACCTGAAACAACAACATATGTCAGAAAATATAGTATTTGCCTAGAGTCGAGCATGTCCCATGCTCAGTAGCTTTAAACAACATGATTTCTCTAGAATAGAGATATGAAGAATCTATCCACCAATAGGCACAATGTGGAAGTGTCTGTCATAACAAGATCAGGCTGAAGAAGCTGTCTGCATAAACAATATCGCAGCTTGGGGAAGGGAACACAACTTTAATGGTGTAGCCTTTCGCCCCAAGGTCTTGACCGCCGATTCACTTAAACTGCATATTTCTCAACATGTGAATGAGGGAGTTGTCGTCAAACATGTGAGAAATCGTCTGATTACCAGTCAATAATGAAAACTGTTAACAGACGCGAAGGTGGCCACCGATAATGATGATGGTCCCTAAGATGCCCAGTACAATCTAGCGAGTGTGAATAAAAGGAGTTGAAGTCGAACACTCGTAGAATCATTCGACCAAGAGCCATGATGAAGACCCTTGATCAAACACAAGACTACCTGCCACTGATGTCTGCAAGTATCTGGGTACTGATGTGTTTCTGGATCAACTTCCTAGATAAGGTGTTGAAGTCGATAGGAAGTGATCTGTTGAAAGGTAGGCACTGAGGCGTCCTACATCAGTCAACACGAAACGGAAACCAACTGATTTTGTTTATGATTTGAGATATGGAAGAGTAAATGGGAACGTCAGACGACAAATAATTTATGGCATAATGAATGGTTTGGTTGATAACAGGAGCAGTAGATAACAAGATCTGCTTGAACAATAGAAGGCACTCTAGCAGGGTACTAAGCAGCGGAAGCATGATGAACACCAAAGAGGGTGTTAGGATTTTACCGGTGCAAGGACACTAGGAAATGAAGGCTAATACTCATATATGGTAGGGTTCGGCTAACTGTGAAAGAGTTTTCTGGGAAGTGCCATGTTCAAGAATTTTGCTGCCAAATTGACCTTTTTTGAAAATGTAACAGAGGTAGTATCCATTTTGTCCAAATTTTCCCCGTCTGATTAAGTTTAACGAGTCCAGACGAGTAAACTCGGTGAATTTTTCATGTTTAGAGAGTCTGAAAAATGTCAGGAAAGACAACTCTGTGCCCCATCTGATTAGATTTAACGAGTCCAGATGAGAAAACTCGGTGAATTTTTCATGTTTAAAGAGTCTGAAAAATGTCATAAAAGACAACTCCTTGTCTTGTCTGATTAGGTTTAACGAGTCCAGACGAGAAAACTCGGTGAATTTTTCATGTTTAGGGAGTCTGAAAAATGTCGTAAAAGACGGCTCCATTGGGGTACCTTTGTCATGTCTTGATAACCGGGCACGACAAAGGGGTAATAGTAAGCCCGAAATAGTTCATTTTCCGTTAGTTAGTCCATTGAATCCGGAAAAGTGAGAAATCTATGTTCAATGGACGTCTGCCTCATTTTGTTATGAGTACGAGGAGACGAAGTAAACTCAATATTCTTTGTGAAATTTTAATGAGTCCAACAAAGAAAACTCGGTACCTCCGTGAAATTTTAACGAGTCACGCGGAGAAAACTCGATATACTTTTTCTGTTTAAAGAGCTTTGAAAAAGAGGAAAAGAATGGCTCCTTGTTCTTTGTCTTAGTAGTTTAACGAGCCTAACAAAGGTGACTCGGGATTTTTTCGGTTTTATGAGCGAGAAAAATATTCCTAAAAAGAATGCTTAGTACTTCTCCATGGTTTTAACGAGTCTGAAGAAGAAAACTGTAGGTTTTTTGGATTAACGAGCAAGAAAAGACCACAAAAAGAATGCTCGATTCCAACTTCGTATAAGTTTAACGAGCCCGAAGAAGAGAACTCGAGGTTTTTCGGATTAACGAGCAAGAAAAATACCATAAAAAGAATGCTCGATAAAACATGAGTGTGTCTGCTCATAAATCTTGATCCCTTATTAGAATCATCAGTACCAAATCTCAAGAGTTGCGACATGTGTACAGCGAGGAATCACGACTTTTCCGACTGACTTAAGAGAGTCATGCCCCAGAATTTGCTATAAGAAGGTCAGAAGACATTCATTTTCACTATTTCGAGTGCTATGAAGAAGCTCTGGAGTGGAAAAGGGGTGAAAACTTCAGCTGGTGATTACGGTCGATCCGGGCAACAGTTTTCTATTCCGCGAGATCCAGATAAGAGCTAGAACCTCCTGTTATCATTTAGTTGCCAATTTTTTAGTTTTTTCTGGTTCAAAATTAGGAAATTTTGAGGCCCTAGAAAAATATTTGCGCTTAACGCGGGTCAGGAGTGCAACAGCCGCGTTAAACGCATAACCCGTGAGGGAAGTACGCGTTAGAACACTCTGTTTTGTATTATCTCCCACGTTAGGCGCAACATGCTTTCTAACAATTCAATTTTTTCATTTTTGAAGTGGTCCAAGCAAATTTTAATCGGTTGGAAATGTTTCATTTGTAGGTGTTCAGCTGTCAATCATGAGTATCTGGCAAGAGAGAGAGCATGAGCGGGAAGAACGAGAGATGGTAACGGATGCGGCAAGTTTAATGGCTCTCCGGAGGTGCGGATTGCTTAAGTATGCCCGTTTAGAACTGATGAGGGGTCAAGAGGACCTCCTGAGGTGGCTGATCCAGCAGTGGGACGAGCGACATCATGTCTTTCAGATTGGTGGCAATGAGCTCGCCATAGAAAAAGATGATGTTTACTTTTTGACCGGCTTGTCATGTCGTGGGGCGAGGCCCAATTTGACGGGGTCCAGAGCTGTCCCTCGTTCCACTACTAATTTGATCCATGCGCACTGCATACGTGGCACCCAGGCTGTGAGTAACCGGATACCTATTGCACAGGTGTTACACTAAAAAATGTCACTTTGACATTCTGATGACTGTATGAGCTCATTGACACTCATACTTACCTCCTCTGCAAGTCTTACAACCTTTGTTCCTCAATCCATGCCCTGAAAATGGAGGAAAAACCCTAAAAAGCTTAAAAAACCTTGGGTACGCAGTTAATATGAAGCCTACCTGCGTTTTTAGCTTGGGTACGCAGGTAATGTGAAGAGAAACTGCGGTCTAGAACGCACTTTTCCAGTGTAATGCCTGCGGTACCCCTGTAAAGTTAAAAAAGCGCGGAATTAAACTGAAAAAGTTGATTTTTGGTCAATTCTAGAAGGTTCTGGATGAGATTTTTTGGGGATGAGTACGCTTTAGTAAGGTGCATGTATCCCACACCTTAAGGAACTAATCCCTTGATGTGAGGAGCCTATCCCTTTGAAGGAGGGTTCTATCCCTTTAATGGTGGAATCCTAACCTCCTCATCTGCTCTATAAAAGGAGGCATTGGGTAGCCTAAAAGGGTTAAGTTTTGATGGAGATTTTGGAGATTGAGGATTAGAGGTTAAGTTTTTTGGAGAAGATTTTTGAGCTGAAGTGCTGTTGAGATTTAGATTTCCTTCTGCTGAGATTTTGAGAGGAAAGATCACATACCTCTTTATGCTCCTGAAGGAAGAGTGCAAGACTTATCAAAGTAGAGGAGATTCCTGCTTCGGACCCCGGGAAGGCCTTTCGAACATCAAGGCAAAGGTTGTAAGGTTCTTCTGTATATTTTAAGATTAATACAATCAAGTTCTGTTTTTCTCAATAAATTGTCGCTCGATTGTTTATTTCAATAAGCTGTCGTTTGATCGTTTATTTCATAGATTCCTTGATCACTATGATAGGTATGTTTTATGATTATTTGTTATACAGGTGTTATTGATATTTTCTTGTTTGTGATTGCAGATCAACGAAAGATGATACTTTCTTGTAACAAAAGGGCCCTTGTTGCGACGAAGGATTATTGATGCAACGGAAGCACTGTGACCGCAAATAAGCATTTGGATCTAAGGTAGGATCGACACCTTCATAACATTTATTTGTAAAATGAATATATCTAGAGAAAGACAAACTTAGTTGTTCGTTTGTTGCTAGATTGTCTTCTGACACTAGGGAGATCGGTCTTGTCCGCAAGAACGATTAATCCGTCCAACAAATTGGCGACTCCACTGGGGATCGAACCCAGAATATTTGGAAGTATGGTCAGAAAAATCTCATCAACTTTTCGTTGATCCATCAACCAGTGATAGTCAGGTTCCTGGGAAAAAGGGTAAACTTAGATTTCCTTGTAAGTTATGCAAAGGGAGTCATCAAACTCACATTTGCCCTCACATGGATGAAGCCTCAAAATTGTTGGAAAACCTTACTGTTCCACAGCAAGAACTTCCAACTGGTTACCGTAAACTTTCTCCCAACCTACCGTCAACTGACGAAGTGATTGATCTAGTTTCAAGTACAGTCGATCCCACTCTTCCATTGGAGAGCGAAACTCATATCACTCAGGTTGATGATCCATTAGTTGATCAAGTGGTCGATTCGATTTCACATTCGGTCGATCCCATTCTCCCTATAGAGAGTGAGCTTCATACCGCTCAGGTTCTTATTGTTACATCAGATTCTTCTATGCCAGGGGGCATTTCACCTGTTTCTACAGAACCCCCTCCAAGTACTGAGGTCTTTTCCTTTGATTGGAATAGGCTGACAGAACCTCGTCTTCCTTCCTCTATCCCTTTCCAAATCGTTGTGAAGTTTGGTGGTAGGGACATACATCGCACACAAGTAGATGAAGGTGCTTCTGTTAGTATTTTATCCTCAAGTGCTTGGAAAGCTTTGGGTTCCCCTCAGCTTGTGCCTATTACACAGAATCTGAAAGCTTTTAACAGAACCATTAGTGAACCTTTAGGGATCCTTCCTAAGTTTTCTATTACTTTGGAAGGTAAAACTATCTGTATTGATCTTATGGTAGTTCGAGGTCCTTTGGATTTCAATTTACTCCTTGGACGAGACTATGTCTATGCAATGAAAGCTGTCGTATCGACACTCTTTCGCGTGATGTCTTTCCCTCACAATGGAAATATTGTGACTGTAGACCAGCTTTCGTTCCCTAGTCTTGTTTCAACTACCAATAATCCGACAGCCCTAAATGTTCCTGATTCTAAAGTGGTATCTACCCCGCCACGGGTTAATTATGTGGCAACTAGTCCCATGTTTTCAATTACCGATGTAAGTGAGCCTCTCACTGTAAGCTCGTCTTCTTTTGATTTAGATCCGGTAATTGACATGGAAAACTCTATGGGATTATTTGAACGCGATGTTCTTATCCCTTTTGAGTCCCTTGACATGTGTTCCTTCCAGAGAACTATTCTTCCTTCTGATGAAGACCTCTTGGAAGCCATGATCGAGGTGTGTCCATTGACATGTGTTTCTTCTAGTTGGAAGCCATGATCAATCATTAGGTATGAGGAGAGTTCCTTGTACTGTGTCAACCTCATTAAAAAATGAACCAGTGAGTGAGGATAGTTCTTTTCCTGTGTCAACCTCGTTAAAAAATGAATCAGTTAGTCGAGAGCATAGTTCCTTTTCTTGTGTCAAGCTCGTTTAAAAAATGAAACAAGCTTTGGTGAGGATAGTTCCTGTTACTGTGTCAACCTCGTTAAAAAATGAAACATGTAGGTGAGGATAGTTCCTTTTACTGTGTCAACCTCGTTAAAAAATGAATCAGTCGGCGATGAGGACAGTTCTTTTCCTGTGTCAACCTCATTAAAAAATGAATCAGTAGGTAGATTGTAGAGTAGATTAATAGATTAGATATAAGTAGTTTATGAGGACAGTTCTTTTCCTGTGTCAACCTCGTTAAAAAATGAATCAGTTGGTCTGGGGATAGTTCCTGTTACTGAGTCAACCTCATTAAAAAATGAATCAGGTATGAGGACAGTTCTTTTCCTGTGTCAACCTCGTTAAAAAATGAATCAGTTGGTCTGAGGATAGTTCCTGTTACTGAGTCAACCTCATTAAAAAATGAATCAGGTATGAGGACAGTTCTTTTCCTGTGTCAACCTCATTAAAAAATGAATCAGTAGGTTATGTAGGTAGATTAGAAATAAGTAGTTAGCTGAGGATAGTTCCTTTTACTGTGTCAACCTCGTTAAAAAATGAAACAAGTTGTCATGAGCATAGTTCTTTTCCTGTGTCAAGCTCGTTAAAAAATGAAACAAATCCTCCCTTAATTGAGTCGAGTCTTTGAATAGACCTCATAGAAGTTAAGTCATATATTTAGGTTAGTTTTTAGGTCAGGTCTTTCATATGATCTCGTAAATGAACCTTCATTCCATCCAGCTATTTGTTACTAGTGTACTTAGTTGAATGAAATGAAGCTGGGGGGGCATGCGCTCTAGCAGCTACGCTTAGGGGGCATCAAGCATAGTTTTCTCTTTGTTTCAAGCTTGTGTAAAAATGAAACCACTCTGAAGCATAGTTTTTCTCTGATTCAAGCTTTTGTAGAAATGAAACCTATCTTGAGTCAATTTCGGTTATTTTCAAGACTCGTTAAACTCGTGAAAATCCCGAGATTATTTTGCTATTTTTCATTCTCGTAAAACACATGAAAATGCCGAGTTCTTTCCGTCTTTTCCTACTCGTAAATTAAATTGAAAGTCGGCCACATGAGTACATTTTTATCCCTTTTTCGAACTCGTTAAAACTTACGAAAAAGTGAAAACCATGAGTACATTTTTATCCCTTTTTCGAACTCGTTAAAACTTACTGAAAAAGCGAAACTCTAGAGTCCTCTTTTAAGCCCTTTTCAGACTCTCTAAACATGAAAAGATTGCCGAGTACTTGATTATTCGAACTCGTTAAAGTAAATGAATGATTGTCCCTTCAGTATAAGTTTACCCCTTTTACGGACTGAAATGGACTATTTACGAAAAAGGTATACGTTGACTAATTATGGTCAATAGAGTTCTCTCCCGCATTATTTTATCCTTTTTCGGGCTCGAGAGACTAAATTTACGAAAAAGTACACCCACGAAGTTTTCTTAAGTTTTTCTTCTGACTCCCTAAAACTGAAAAACACTGAGTTTCTCCTATACTGGACTCGTTAAAACTTAACAGTAAAGGACCTGTTTAATTTTCAACAGGAACGAACCACTCCTTCTTAGGGTTCGAATATTAAACTAAGTTGGACTCATCCGAAGGATGAGCTTATAATCAAGCAAATTTTATCCTCCTCAAGCTTGTCAAAAATAAAGAGGTACTTGCCAGAAATGGTGGGGGAAAAGAGAGAAAAACGAACCTGTTTGTTACATTTTGATTATTCGGAAAACCGTTGACCACTCTTGAACACGACGTTTTTTGTTCACCTGGGTTGGGAAAATCCTTTGCCTAACAGTTAATCAAACCATATTGAAAAGTTTTCAGCCGGTTTCTGGGTATTAGCTTTGGGTCAATTGTCACCAAGCCATCTGCAGTGTCGTTATGTGTTCAAGAGGACAGTTCAGATAAACCATTCATCTGCAAAATATCTGTCATCCATTTTGACCATCCTTGAGTCAGTCCTTGCCAATATATTTTCAAAACTTGATCTATGATTTCGAGTTGTGGGCTTGCCTATGACGGATCACTTTCTATCGACATCAGCACATTATCTAGGAAGTTGATCCAGAAATCGTCAGTACCTTGAAATCTGCATGCCTCAATGGCAGGTTTCTCGCCTTCGACGACAGGTTACATCATTGACCTTCGATCAAATGATTCCGTGACATGTTCGACTTCAGCTCATTCATTCACATTTCATGGATTGTACTGGGTACTTTGAGAGCCATTGACATTATTGGTGGTTACTCTCACACTTGTTAACAGTTTACATCATTGACTGGTAATCAAGTGGTTTCTACCATGTTCGACTTCAACACATTTAATCGCATGGATAGAATCGTATTGGTTCGAGAAGCGGAAATCAAGACCCTGGATCTAGTTTCCACCATCCAGGCTGCGAGGAGTTTTGTTATTATACAGTGGACTATTTATAAACAGATGGCTGCGTCCATGCTGTGTCGACATATGTCTATACTGTCGATGTATTCAAAATCATTCCTGTATCAGAACAATTTAAGTTAGTTCTAGTTAGTTTTTGATCTGAGTATGGGAATGCCTACCTCAGTGATGATATGATTACATATATATATATTTTGCATTGAATGTTTTTACAGGTTCCGACTGGGGTGTCCACAGGATGATCCTTGAAATGATAAAGTACTTCACTCTTCATATATGACAGACTTCATCTTCATCTATTTCAGACTTCGCACTTTAGGGGGCAATCTGTTACACTAAAAATTGTCACCTTGACATTCTGATGACTGTATGAGCTCATTGACACTCATACTTACCTCCTCTGCAAGTCTTACAACCTTTGTTCCTCATTCCATGCCCTGAAACTGGAGAAAAAACCCTAAAAAGCTCAAAAAACCTTGGGTACGCAGTTAATATGAAGCCTACCTGCGTTTTTAGCTTGGGTACGCAGGTAATGTGAAGAGAAACTGCGGTCTAGAACGCACTTTTCCAGTGTAATGCCTGCGGTACCCCTGTAAAGTTAAAAAAGCGCGGAATTAAACTGAAAAAGTTGATTTTTGGTCAATTCTAGAAGGTTCTGGATGAGATTTTTTAGGGATGAGTGCGCTTTAGTAAGGTGCATGTATCCCACACCTTAAGGAACTAATACCTTGATGTGAGGAGCCTATCCCTTTGAAGGAGGGTTCTATCCCTTTAATGGTGGAATCCTAACCTCCTCATTTGCTCTATAAAAGGAGGCATTGGGTAGCCTTTTGGGGTTAAGTAAAGAAGTCAAGAAGTTCAGGAAGTTTTGATGGAGATTTTGGAGATGGAGGATTAGAAGTTTTGTTTTTGAGAATATTTTTGAGCTGAAGTGCTGTTGAGATTTAGATTTCCTTCTGCTGAGCTTTTGAGAGGAAAGATCACATACCTCTTATGCTTCTGGAGGAAGAGTGCAAGACTTATCAAAGTAGAGGAGATTCCAGCTTCGGACCCCGGGAAGGCCTTTCGAACATCAAGGCTAAGGTTGTAAGGTTCTTCTGTATATTTTAAGATTAATACAATCAAGTTCTGTTTTTCTCAATAAATTGTCGTTCGATTGTTTAATTCAATAAGCCGGGTCAGCTGATCGTTTATTTCATAGATTCCTTGGATCACTATGATAGGTATGTTTTATGATTATTTGGTTATATTGGTGTGCTATTGATATTTTCTCTTGTTTGTGATTGCAGATCAACGAAAGATAATACTTTCTTGTGACAAAAGGGCCCTTGTTGCGATGAAGGATCATTGATGCAACGGAAGCACTGCGACCGCAAATAGGCATTTGGATCTAAGGTAGGATCGACACCTTCATAACATTTATTTGTAAAATGAATATATCTAGAGAAAGACAAACTTAGTTGTTCGTTTGTTGCTAGATTGTCTTCTGACACTAGGGAGATCGGTCTTGTCCGCAAGAACGATTAATCCGTCCAACAACAGGTGACTTTGAGACCCTTGAGGTCCATTCTATGGATGATCATTCGCTTGGCAGGTGCCAAGAGTCAGCATGTGGCGACCAAGGCCCAGATGCTCTTAGCCTTGGATTGTATGCAGCCTCAGGTTTTCGACTGGTGTGACGGTGTAGTCCGTCGGGTCCGAGCAGAGCTTACTGCATGCAAGACCCGTACTCAAAGAGAGTTTGGGTACAGTACACTGATTTTTTCTTTCATACTGGAGCGGATACTACTGATGAGGCCCAGGATCCCTACAGCGCCATTGGGTCCACGCGAGCCGAGGCAGGCTCGGTGGGCCACTTTGCTTCCACGGACTGGAGAGGGTCCCGTCCGTCACTGTTTTGATGAGGGATTTTTTGATTGGCTGGACTCTTAGATCATCATGATTGAGGATCATCCCTATGCAGGGATGAACTTCACAGGCGATCCCGATCTAGTCCTGCCCCCTGGCACCCAGTGGGGGCCCGATGGTAGGAAAAAATGATCAGTTGTTTTCAAAGAAGTTTTTGTTTTTAGCTTTTGAATGTTTATGTAATTTTTTTTTTTTGTTGAAAAGGGGTGAAAATTAAGTTTTGACATGAAAATTTTGCTTGCTTGACACAGATGTGGCACTTGTCCGTCCAGCTGGGGCCCCTCGCTATGCACGGCGAGGATTGCAGCTACCCGCGGCTGGCGCGCCTGTAGAGGAGGCGGAAGCCGGCGACGACGATGATACCCAGATTTTACATGAACTCTCCAGGAACCTGGAGGGTCTGAGTATGGGTATACCACCGCTTCCTATGCGGGAGGTTCCAGTTCGTCTGCAGCGGCATACTGTGGGTGTGCCAGAGAGATACATGGTTCCTCTGAGGAGGATGGCTAGAGTAGTTGTATGCTATTATGAGCATCGGGCTTAGTTGTTTGGAGTAGATGTATTAGTGTCAGAGCATGGCTTAGTGAGCCAAATTTTGTAAAACACCCCAAGTTTTGGGAGATTTTTCTTTTTGATGTTTTCTATGTACTGGACACGACATATATCTATATATATATATATATATATTTTGGTGATTTTGTGTTTTTAAATTTTTATGCATTTTTTGATGTGATAAAAATATATGTACTCATGAGTAAATCTTTTACAATAAATGTGACAAATGCCAATCTAACACATAATTTTCCAAAGAATCAGCTAATGCATTAAATTCCCTAGGAACATGCTCAAATGTGATTGTTTGAAATTGACGTTCTAAAAGTCGCACTCGTAAAAAATAACGTAACAACACAGGGTGGCGGACACGGTAATGATTGTTTAACTGCATAATGATGAGTTGGGAATCTAACCTGACCACTAGATCGGAGATGTCACGAGATGCCGCTTCCGTGAGGAGTTGGATCACTGACATGTACTCGTCGACATTGTTGGTGGCATTACCCAGGAAGATCCCCCCGGAACCAAGGAGGTCCAACTCAGGAGTATAGAGAGCCCAAGCAGCTGAAGCAATGTGTCTAGTGTGACGACTAGCACCGTCCGCATACCCAACATATGATAACGAGTGTGATGACATCTGTGCGAAAGAAAAGATTACATGAGAAAAACACTTTAAACCAAACAAATAATCCAGAAAAATAAAAATAGGCAAAACTTTTATACATAAAATTACAAAGCATATGCCTAGTGCAAAACTAGGTGAAATACTTCTTCAGATAGAGCCCGTTGCGGGGCTCCTCGAGTGGAATTCCATTACAGTCCTGTAGTTCATAAGCTCCTTTTGAGAGGGCTTTAGTAACGATGTAAGGACTGAGCCACAATGGTTGGAGTGTTCCTGCCCCCAAGAGGTCGTGTTTTTTATCATAAAGTAGAACAAGATCACCCTCTTGGAAAGAACGAGGCTTGACAGATTTGTCGTATTGAGCTTTAACTTGGCGCTGGTGAGCTTCGAGTGCTAGTGTAGCGTCTCGACGAGTTTCGTCCAAATGATCGAGCGAGAGCAAGCGCTCTTCTGTGGCGGTGGTGCCAGGTAGGAGTTCAACGACCAGTTTAAGCGATGGGATTTGGCACTCAATCGGAAGTACTGCCTCCAGGCCGAAAGCAAGTTGGAAAGGTGTGATATTTGAAAAGCAATATGGAATATTTTCCACGATACCTGTCTTGACCGAGATATCAATGAGCAGTGTCTTGGAAAGATTACCCATGTTCCCTTCTGAATCGATAGTGTGGACAGTCGTATAAGAGGAGGGAACTATCTCAGGTTGGTCAAAAGATGGGATTTTAGTTTTTATCGCCTCCGAATCAATCGTCGAAGCACGATGGTGGAACTCTCCCCAAGGTCATTATTCTAGTGACATGATCTCTCGAATAGCTTCGTCTGTAGGCCATACTTCATTGAGGAGATCCTTAGAGAGAACCGTGATGGGAGAGAGGGTCATACCTGTGGTTGAAACCATATCAGTGGAGGGTTCAGATGCGACTTGGATGGCTTGGTAAGCCATCTCAACCGACGAAAGCGGCATCTGATCTCCATAGGAATCAATATCTGAAGGTGCCGGAATGATCCATGGGTCGATAGAGCCATCCGAAAAGGTGGATATCATTGCAACCGTGTTTGGGATCTGAGGCGGCAGTAGAGGAAAACAACCCAGTAGGGAAGATGCCTTCAAAAGACCGGTACCGATACTGACGTAAGAGTCAGGGACACCTCCTATTAAGGGTACAGAGCTACTTGGTAAAGTGGAATAATTAGGGGTGCAGAAGGATAGCTGATCGACCGTGACTATTTTCCCATCCAATGGAAATAGGATGAGTCGGAAGACCGAAGACACGATGGCGGTCATAGCATAAGACCAACTGCGACCGAGCAATAGATTATAGTCGAGATGATGCTCTACCACTTCAACATCCACGTTTACCATTTTCCCACTCAGAGTGATGGGAAAGCTAGCAAGGTATCCTTTGGGTAGGAACATGTGGCCATCGAAAGCTTTAAGGGAATTCGATGGCGGGGTTAGAGTAGGAGAACCTAAATTCAGCCAGCAAGCTTGTGACATAACGCAGGTCAAAGCACCTTCGTCTATGACAGTGCGATGGATGGGTCTCCCTTTCGACACAACCTGCACCTGGAATGCGAGTTGATGCGAGAGGCGAGGTTTAGCCTTTTCCATATCAAAGATTGCTAGCGTGGAATCCTGGGGTCTATTACGCCAATGGCCGAAAGTAAGGCTTTCCTTTGTGCTAGACAGGTTTGTAATACTTCAAGTGCAGACATAGCTGGTGGTGCCTGCGCCAAATCTTCTACAATATTGTAGTTTTGGGCTGCACGTGCAGAGGTATTATGAGTCGTGCGTCGAAGTGTCCCTTTAGGGGGACGAATTACAGGTTCAACAGTAGGCCTTTCGATATGCAAATCGTTGGGCGGCGACGGATTGGAACTAGTTCCAGGTTCCTGAGCATCTATGGTAGGAGTTCCATAAAGCTTGGCACGAGTTTGAAGGTCAATACTCTCGATGCCATAAATGGCAGATGGTCCTTCGCTGGAAGGATACGAACCACCATTTCCCTGTTGATGGGGTTGTGGCGGGTTTTCAACCATATGTTGATGTTGCTGCTATTGATTGGGGAAAGGATTGTGAAGAACGGCAGGTGTTCTCCCAGAATCCTTGTTAGCAATAAAATCAATGCATTCCTGCAACCGAGGACATTTGTATGTCAAGTGGTCCTCCACACAGATTTTACAGGGAAATATCATGGGTTTATCCTTTCCTTTTTCATTAGCAGCATTTTTCTGATTAGAGTTATTCTGATTATTCGACTGCTATTCTGAAGAAGATGTTTTCTTCTTATTCTTCCTGTTTTTCCTGTTGGGTTTTTGTGAGGTTTGCACCGAATTTACCTCAGCGGAAGGGAGAGGAGTCATTTGATGGGGGGCGGTGGCAGCCGAGGATGGCTGGGAGGTTTGCCCCCGAGACTGATTGGTGGCTGCACCAGAGATCGCGCCAACGAGACCATCGGCATGAGCTCCAGTTTTCTTAGTAGCCGGAGGGTTCGGGTTACCAGGGGCATGGGGGAGCAGATCGTAAAGCGTGCCGGATTGTGAATAGATTAAATCCAGGTGCTGGGCACGACGGATACATTGATCTTCTGTCACCGCACTAGAAAGGCCAATGTCTTTAGAGATATGGGGTAAAAGAGACTTGCAAAACCAATTGGCTAAGAGATGGTCTGGTATTGGCACTTTGACAAGCCTCCTCCTACGTCTCCATTCATGAATATGGTCGAAGATGTGCGTGGCGATGTCTTGGCGTAGTGATGTTAACAATTATGTGCCGGTTTCCACTCTAATTGGTAGTTGAAAGTTCTTTATAACTCCGTCGCTAAAGCGCCAAACGTATTGATGGCGGCGTGTGGTAATTCAATGTACCACTTGGCAGCATTGCTTGTAAGGGTGCGGGAAAACAATCGAAGGCGGACACTATCATCTACCATGGAATTGGATATGGACCACAAATGGAAGGTAGTGATGTGTGCGGTCGGGTCATCTCCATGCTTCCCGTCGAACTTCGGGATATCTGAAGGAATCTTATGCGGTATAGGAGGCCAAAGCGAGTTGTGGTTGATGGGGTCGTTTGTCAGCTTATGGATGTCGGGTATGTCCAAAGCTGCCAAGAAAGGCAATTGTGGATTTGCCCCCGAGTCTAACCAAGTTAGTATGGGCTGACTACTTGGACCATAGGGTCCCCCCATCCATGTGTTACCAGAAGGGTAAGTGGGACTTTGAAAAAAACCTCCCATAGGTGGAGGAGTAGGAACATACGGTTGCTGTCCATAGGGCATAGTGTATTGAGGGGCAAATGGTTGGTTGCCCCCAGCATAAAAGTGCCCTCCCACTCCAGATGGAGGTTGGGGTTGGTTGGTCCAAATGGATGCAATAGGGTTTCCCAGAGGCATACTAGTACTTGCATAATTTGGCAACGGTATAGATCCTACACCTATGTTTGAACCACTTAAGGGGATAGTATTTACAAAGGGTTGTCCCATTTGTCCTAAGGATTGCATAGGAAGAGAAATATTCCCTGCTACCTGTGTACTGATAACACTGCCCCCTGGTATAGTGGCCAGGGGGTTCGAACTCAACAGAGGGTTCCAACCGAAAGGGTTGTTAAAGGGCACTGAAGTAGTCGTGCTCGTGGGAGGAGCTACCGTGGTCCCCAACGTGGTCACGGTAGGAGTAGATGCCGAAGGGTTCGGTAAACTACTGACAGTTGTGTTGACCATAGGGTTGGGGGTAGGCATATGTTGACTACTGGGGTTACCCAGTAATGACATAGAACTGACCACCAGCGGGGAGGATGATGGCGAACCAGGAATGGTTGCCATTGGTATCGACCCTGTGGATACCGGTGGAGAAATAGATGTTGGTGTTGCCGCAGACATATCTTGGCGCGGTGGAATCTGGATTATCACGGGTCCTAACGGATCAGTGAGCGGAGGATTGTAATTAGGTACAACGCCTTCAGTGAAAGGGTCCTCCGGGAGTTCCGGCTGATAAGGGTCTATGTGATAATCCAGATTAGTCAGAGGAGACTGCTCTTCCGTAGAAGGCCCGGGTTCACCAAGGTTCAATCTTTCCTCTAAAGTGAGAGGAGGTAGACCTTGCTGTCGTCGAGACAGACGGCATGGGTCAGGGGACGCCACGGTGACCGGTTTAATTTTAACAAATTTTATTTAAAATGTGATATATTATGAAGTCTCAAGTGACAGTAACCACACACTTACTAAAAAGAAAAGACTCTCTAAAATCAATCAGCAAGCAGCCAGTATAGGGTGCCATGTCTGAGTACTACCGTTCACTGGTGATGAAATCCAGTCTCACAATAGCATACAGAGAGGGTTGGTCGAAAGTACAGTTACGGTTACTCTAGAGCTTCGCCCGAACCCCGGACGATAGGTGTAAGCACTCTCGTGAAGACGAGTACCCTCCTAAAGACTGAAGACAGAGTAGGTCCATCTGTTTCAGGTACCAGGACAGCCCGTCCCAGTCACCTTGTGTAAGTCCCTAAAAGTATAGCCACTAAGGATACCTCAAATCACAGACACTATCAGGGGGGTCCACGGTCAAGGACAGTGTGCTATATGGGCAGAATACCTAGATCCCCGATATAGTTTCGACATCCCCGAAGGGAACCCCAATATATAACACACCCACAGGATGCAGTCGAAGGTGGGCTACCTTCTAGTGCACCCAAGTGTTGTCTCGCACTGAGCTCCGGTAAAGGAACGGTCCCGATAATGTGAGTGCAGCAGGATTTCACTCGTTAATGACTCTCGTTTTCAAGTTTTGAGATCTTGGGTAGTTTTCTCACTTTCCTAACCCAAGATCCTAGCCTGAACTACTGTTTGTGTGAGCTCAAAAAGAGTTATTAGATTGATTTTATTATCGCTTTGTTTTTAGTGTACTTTGTTATTAGTCTTGCGGAGGGGAAATGGACGTATGAAGTATAGTGAGACGCTGACTCAAGAAACCATGCAAAACATGCTCTAAATATTAACTTCAATGAAAAGTGTTTCTACAAGGAGAGGTTTCTTTTTCAATCATCCATGCACCAACATGTAAATAACACAGCTCAACTTTTAAGATTCAGACTTCTATCTACCTCTTTTATCAGTCTGTGAACCAAACTTTCAGAATAAACTCAGCTAAATGCAGAAAAATAAAAAATAAAAAATTTCTCTTTAAAAAAGTAAATGCTTTGCACACTAACTAAATAAGAGAAACAAATAATCAATGCCAGTTTAGCAGACAAGCACAGGGATTCGGTCTATGTAGCATCAGGCTAAAACTTACAAACAAAATGATTGTAAATAAGGTGAGGAACAAATGTGGTTTTTGGCCTAGGTAACGTTTCTCCGTTCTGTGATAAAATACAAGATTTATAACGCATCGTATTTTTAACTCTAGACCTGCTAATAATGACACACTAGACAGTCATGTTAACCGTGGAAAAGCTCTTTCAATGGCCGCACAGCATGATTGAACTCTAAGCATTTTGCATGGCCCATCAAATCAAAAATGGCTCAAGGATTTGTAATGAGAGGAGAGAAGAATGAGGGAAGAAATAGGTCGGAAACTAAGGGAAATTCTCCCCAAATGAGTCGCCAATTTCGCTTTAGGCAACCGCTTGGGGAAGTTATTTTCGTATATCCCTCTCCCCACAGTGCTTTCCTGCCCGTGTAGACAAAAGAAGGATTAGCTATGCTGTTCACAAAGATGGTATGAGCATGTTCATATTAGCTTGAAATAACTTGAAGGAAGACAATAGAGAATTACCTCTTTGACAACTTTAGAATCCTTTGGAGAGTGCTACGCAGCAAAGCAAGAGTCCTTCTTCGCCTGCTCCAAATCTGAATCCTGCAATCAGTCAAAGCACCCGCGTAACTTCTGATATAACAAGTATTCTATCAATTAAATCAACAATAAACATCTAGATTATACACATCTGAGCCATTCATATCATACTAAACAAATATTGAAATAACAATATAACATTAAGCATCGAATGGACAAAACGAACATAGTTCTATTGATTTTGAAAGAAGGAGTATTACAACCATCGGTTGTACCAAGCCCTCCTCAGTCTCCCAATCTCTCTTCTCTATCAAGTGAAGAAGTCCAAGCCAACAAGCTCTCTAGGAGCCTCTTTGACTCTTGGCCTTCACAATGTCACACTATTCTCTATTCCACAAGTATGCAAGAACTTTGAGCAATCCTTCGACCTTCAATTAAGAGCCTTCAGCTCCTTCTTATAGGAGAGGGAGAAGGCCATTGTTACCCTTCTCTTTCCACTAGTTTGGAATGGAAAAGGCTTAGATGTTTCTTTGATCTCCATGCTTTTGCCTCTCTTGGAGTTCAGTCTTCTATGGCAATGACCAATAATGAACTGGTGCTTCTGCAGTTTCCTTTGTGCACTGACTCCTTTGTGAGGGAAAGTTGGAGATTCAAATCTTTCTCTGCGCTCTTTTCCCAATTCAAACTTAAAACACGGGTAACGCGCCCCTTCAGTGTAAACAGAGCGTTGCCCTAGCCACTAACGCGGCCAATGTATTGCTTGCCTGCGTTATAACACTTTTGTTCTGTTCTGTATATGCGTTACCCTGGCAGAAATAGGTTTAATTTAGGTCTTTGTACTTCTTCCATATTTGTCTTCCCCTCCGAGCTGATGAGGAGGTATTTGTCCCAGCATTGTCTCTTTTTATTCACTATACTGTATCCAGAACTTAAAGACGAACAATACCCTTCCCGAGTGATTTCTTTGCCAACCTTGGTTGGATTGTTGTAGTGCCACAGGGTTATGAATGAAGGTGGTGCTCCTGAGGTTTTAGCAACCCATGGCTTACCTCCACTACGCAACTTTGTTGATCAAAACTCTGAATAGTCTGATCTTGCCTGCCTTGACTCTGCAATCCTCATTGGCATCTCATTGTGTGGCCGTTTACTGGATAACCATTTTAATGTCACAAACAGATAGTCAAACTGCCCCACCATTCTCCATCGGGGTCTCCACCGATCTCACATGCATGCGTAATGCGTAGTAAATTTTTATGCTGTATGTGATATCTGTGATATCACTCCATGTGAATTAATTTAATATTTAATTCACTGATCTCTCACTAGTGTATATTTAGTTACAACTAGTTACAAATAGCACAACTGAGTTTATCTCACTTAACTGAACCAACCTTAGATCTTGAAATTCCTTCATTCAACTGGTTTTCCACATCATTTAACTTAAATCAAGTGCTTTAAGAAAATAGATTATTATTTATTGTCTAATTATTGTTAAGAGATAACAATAATCGACATGCATTCCACGAACCGACTTTGCATATGCATTCCAAAAATAGACACCCATCCATCCATATAATTTTCTCAACCATCATTAAATACACTGCTGCTAAAAATAGACTTTGAACCAAATTCTAAAAATAGACATATCACCTAGAAATAGCCTGCGGGCCCCACCTAGCGTAGGTGCCTAATTTTCACTAGGATCATCATCTTGTTGAATCTCAACACTCCCTTTCAACAAGAAAGGGATTATCCTTCACCCTAATCCTGCCTCTATGGTATTCAAATTTATTTCTGGTGAGTGCCTTCATCAGAATATCTGCATCTTGATCCTCCATAGGAATGTACTGAAGCAACATGATCTTCCATTGCACACAATCTCTGATATAATGATACTGGATATCTATATGCTTAGATATATCATGAAACACATGCTTAATCGAGAGTTTAATGCAACTTTGATTATCACAATGAATCACTGTAGGATCTAAGTGAGAACCAAACAAATTGACCAGGATCTTCCTCATCCAGATAGCCTCACATGCAGCTTGACTTGCTACCATGTATTCCACTTCCGCTGAACTGAGTTGCACAGATCTATGTTTCCTGTTGTACCAAGAAAAAACTATAGATCTGATACTAAAGACCCCTCCTGATGTGTTCTTTCTATCTGTTGGCTTGCCCACCCAATATGCATCCGTGAAGCCATGAAACTTCACCTCATTTGTATGTCTATATGATAAGCCATACTCAGATGTGACCCTGAGATATCTCAGGACATGCTTGTCTGCCTTCCAAAAGAGCTTGGTAGGCTTAATCATCGTTGGACTAAGCTGGTTCTCCGCATAGCATATGTACGATCTTGTATTAACTAAATACATGAGTGAACCCACCAACTGTCAATAGATAGTAGCATCCACTAGCTCTCCAGATGTAGTGTCCTATTTCCTCTAGTTTCTTGGAATAGGAGTATACATGGGTTTGCAGCCCTCCATGTGAAACTTACCAAGTATCTCCCTTGCATACTTTACTTGAGACAAAAAAAATTCTCCATCTCGCTGCCATATTTCCAATCCAAGGAAATAATGAAGAAGGCCCATATCCTTCATCTCAAACTCCTTCACAAGGTCCTCCTTGCATGACTGTATCAGCTTCTCATCACCAGTTAGTATTAAATCATAAACATAAAGAACGATGATCAAAAGCTTACCCTCCACCACAATCTGGTATAGGGTTGCATCCGCCTCACTCTTGGTGAAGCCAAGTCTAGTGAAATAGCTGTCTATCCGAGTGTACCAAGCACATGGTGCTTGCTTCAGCTCATACAATGCTATTTTGAGTCTGCACACATGTGACTCACTGCTAAAGATCTCAAATCCTTCAGGATGCTAAATGTACACTTCTTCCTCAATGATCCCATTAAGGAACACAATCTTCACATCCATCTGATGAATGTGCCAACCCATCTGCACTAAGAGATCAAGGATGGTCCTTATGGAATAATACCATGCGACAGGTGCAAAGGTTTCTTCATAATCAATCCCCTCGATCTGTGAGAAGCCCCGGGCCACGAATCTAGCCTTGTATTTCTCAACACTCCCATTAGAATCTTGCTTTACCTTGTAGATCCATCTTGAACCTACCACTGATATATCAACCAGCCTTGGAACAATTTCCCAAGCATTGTTTTTGATAATGGAGTCAAACTCCTCCACCATCGCATCTACCGATGTGGGCTCCTATGCCGCTTCCTAAAAGGAATATGGCTTTGTCATAATACATTTTCTCATGAGAGCCATGTATCCAGTGAATCGGTCAGGAGACTTTCTCTATCTATGCTGTGAAGTAGGGACTCCTAGATTCTGTGCCACATCAATTTTCAGCCTCTTAGCTTCTGTGGTATGCCTTCTGCCAGTTCTGATGTATGGATCTGCGTGAGTGGACTCCTCCACTCCATGATCCTCCTCATGTGACTGATCCACATCTAGAGGCTTATCTTTGGGAACAAAAATTTCCTCCTCTACATGTAAGTCTAGCTCCCTCTCAAGAAACAACTTCATGGCTTTATCCTCATTGAATTTTATATCCCGTCACCACAGTCATTTGATTGTTTGGAAAATACACACGATAATTATGGGGTGTTTCTGTGTACCCCATAAATATCCCAACTTCAACAGTCAGCTCCAGCTTCTTCCTGGTGTTCTTGGTCACATGCACATAAACAAATGAGCCAAAAATCTTAAAGTGAGAAACATCTGGTTTCATAGCAGTAAAAGCTTCTTCAGGTGTACTCATGCCAAGTACTCTATGTGGACAATGGTTTTGCACATAAACCATAGTGTTGCATGCTTCCACCCACAAATGCATTGGTAGGCCCTGATCATGCAGAATCACTTGTGTCACACCCATGATCGTTCTGTTATTCCTATTCGCGACCCCATTTTGGTGTGGTTTTGTAATGTTCCTAAATTAGCTACAGCTAATTGGAACATTAATTTTTCCTTGCTTATTTTTGCATTTCATGTTTGATGAATAAATTGTAAAGGAGGACATGTAAAACTCCTGAAAACTAAGAATAAATCAATTCTTATGAGAACAGAGACATATCTAGGCTATGTAAATCACATCTTCTAGGTCTGAATGGGTTTAAATCACAAGAAGGGGTCATCTTTGACCAAGTCAACAACGCAGTCTAGATGCATTGAACCTCTTCGAGGGACAACACAGTTCTAGAAGGAGGATCTAATGTGAAAAGGGTTAAGTGATTCAAGGTGGTTTAGGGTTTGGCAAGAGTCATATCTTATAAAAGGAAGAGGATGGAAACATGAGGAGTTTTTTGACGATCATCATTTCTGAAGGTCTATCTGCTTAGACATCCCTTGTTGGGACTTCCTGTTCAGGAATCCCACCTCCTTCCTTGAGTAGCTCTTGGATGAGAATTGTTCTAACTTTTCCACTATCAGGCTTGGGCCAAGCTTCACCTTACATATACAGTGTTGCTCTTGTTGTGGGTTGAGCTATCCATGTGAGCTGCAGCAATTGGAAATCTAGAACTGCTCAGATCTAGATAATAGTAGTGGCTCTTTTCAGTGAGTGTGTCTTTTAACCTCTTGAAAGAGTTCATTGGCTGATTCTGCTTCAGATCTACACTTTGGCATTAGGCCATTTCATTCTCAGAGGCTACAACACTATTTCCTTCCCTGGACACCATTATTTGTAGATCTACAGCTACAGGGTATTTTGTTTGCATATTGGAGGAGAGATATCCAGTGTTGGGATTCTTCCTTTCACTATGGTGATCCATGGATTGGCCATCCAATACATGTTTTTTTCAGATCTTATCTTCTATACTATTTTAATATTCAGAAATTTCTGAATCATACTGCAGATCTGCATTCTTAGATCTCAGATCGACTTCCGGTGCTTCCTGTTTTGAGCAAATCCCCAAGGGGAATGTATAGATCAGACTTTCTTGTACATGGATCTGTATTGGATCTATATTTTTATGCAATGATATGATCTAGATCTGAAGAATCAATAAAATTCTGCTTCAGCCCTAAAAATAACGCTCTCATGGTTATGCAGTCTTTTATCATGGTTGTAGCACCTCATTTCTAAGGGTTTCTTCTGTATTGTTTCATTATTTCTTATGTAAAATGTATGAGATATTATTTATCAATTTTTAGACCCTATTGCAGCCAATCCCTTAATAAAATCATGCTCCTATGCTTCAGTTACGTTTTGCATAATTTAAGCCATGGGAAATCAAGGTTTTCTAGCCTAGTTAAGAAAGGAGGATCTGTTTAATATAGCAAAACGCATTTTTTTTTTGAAATTTGACATGGAAGTCCCTCATAACCCTAGATATCGGATAAAACCACTTTTCCACCTTATTTTTATGCATATCTCTTAATACACTCGTTTTAGGGCATAAATACTCACTTTTCCCCACCTTTTGCCTTATAAAACGCTGCAAAAAGTTTCTTCTGTATATTTTATTGAAGGATAACTAATTTTGAATCTTTTCTAAGGCCTATTTCTGCATCTACAACTCTATAATACCTTAGGGTATTCTCATTGTTGTAGAAATTCTAGATCTGGAACATTACAGTGGTATCAGAGCAAGATCTTTGGCTCAGCCTGTGGCTTCAAGCCAAAGTGTTGTACAGCAGAGAGAAAGGTCACAATTTTTTGGATATGTGTTTACTCCCATTAGTTCTTAGATCTAAGAAGAACCTCTCCAAGGAGGTTGAACAAGAAGAGGAAAGAAGAAGCAGTGAAACTCCTAGAAAGTTTCAAGAGCATAAAGATATTTTGATCAGATATACAAGATATATACATGAGGAACATTCTAAATCCTCATCTCATGGATATCCACACTCATCCATATCACCAAATCTTCAGCGTTCTGTCTATGATTTCTTCATGAAGAGGAAGAAAGGAGGTGTACCTGAGAAGGAGACTCTTAGAGAGTATTTGTAGGAGTATGAAGATCAATCCAAGGAGTTCAAAGATAAATTTAACTTCCAAGGGTTTTTCAAGATCAAGGAGAGAAAAGGCACAAAGAAGGAGCAGCATGGTAAGGGCAGATTCTATCTATCTATCTTTGATGGATCACCTAAATGTCCAGTGAGGGTTTGGGTGGAAGAGCTAGACAACTTTGTGCAACAACATCAAGTTTCAGAGATTGAAGCCATCAAAGCAGCAGTGCTGAATTTTGAAGGTAAAGCATATGCTTGGTGTTTGTTTGAGTCTTTTTCCTTGAAGAATGAAAATACACCTACTTATGCAAGTTTTATTGCAAGATTGATAGAAAGGTTTGATGAAGCTCCATATGTAACATCTTCTATTGACACTATCAAACCTCATCAAACAAATATTTTGCATGAGTTGGAAGGGTCTATGAATCTAACTCTGTTTCTGAAGACCATGGAAGAAGGTGTAAGTTTGTTTGATGCCTCGCCAAGGGAAAGTTATCCATTGAGTGAAGGGTCCTCTTCTCAAGAGGAAAGCATGAAGGTTTCTCTTTCAATAGATGATCAAGATCTAAGGTCTCTTATTGATGATGAGACAATTTTAGTTATTGAAGAGGAGGAGAAGATAGGAAATGATAACGCAGTCAAAACAAAGGCACCTCAAGCATCTCATGAAGAGGATAATGGAGCACTTTCTCCAAGGGAAGAAACTCTTGCAATCTTGTAAGGAGTTCCACAGGGTCTCACACACAGAGCTCTTGGCATAACACATGAGCATCATGCACCATCATTGTCAAATGATGAGATCTTGAAGATAGAAGGAGGAAAAGAGGAGGAAGGACATGACATGATGAAGAGCATGAACACTTCTCTGTTTCCAAGCTTGGAGGCACAAAGAAGGCAAGAGGACCTATGCATTAAGGGTGGGGTCAAATCTATCTACATGCATCCACCTTCTACTCTATGCCTTGACACCTCTTTGCAAGGAGGTAATTTACCAGGAGCACCTCTTGATAGGAGGAAATCTAAAGTGTTCTCTCAACTATGGCAGCATATACATACTTGGCTAAGGAGGGAGCCTTGGGAGAAGCTAGCACAGTGCAGATAATCTCTCATGAATTCAGAAGAGAGATAAAAAATTTCCTGAAAGGCGCATTGCTAACTCCCACTCATATATCTGCACTGAGAGAGGAGAAATCAGAGATCTATGATGGCATGAGCATGAGGACACATGGAAACTCCATATCTTTGGGGAAACCCATGATCTCTTCATTCACATAGAATATTTCTGAAGATGGCAAGGGGATCCTAACCCTCTTATATGAATGGGCCAAAAGGAGAAAGTTTTGGAAAAAAATGGCTTTCCCAGGGGAAGTTGATTTCCATATGCTTCAATCTTGTCTTGAACAAGATCAGCTGCAATTGGGGCAGCAAAAGGAATATTATGATGCTCCAAAATGTGAATTTGATATCAAGGATGTCAAATAAGGGAGCCATGATATGATAGGGGCATCATTTCAGACAACTACAACACTGTCATTCTTGGAGAGCTTGGATCCTTATTGGAATTCCCAACTTATGATGGAGTACTCCAAGGACCTTTTCACATGGGGGTTCTTAATGGGGAAGTAGAGGATGAAAGGTTTGAGGTGGTTGATGGATTCATCTATTTATATAATCTTATTCTTTTGGCTAGTGACTCCTAGCTCAAGGAGAACTACGAGATGCCATCTATGAGATCCTACTTTCCAAACCCACTGGTTTTGTCAAAGCATATGATACTCTCTTGGGTGATTTCATATGGGAAGGTTTCAAGGAAGAGGTGCACTCTCATATGAAGATGTGCATGGACTAATTGGTAGAGAAGGAGGAGCATAGATCTTGGAAAGGGCCATCATTCACATCTCCTTACCTATTGAGTGTGAGAGGGAACTCATCCATGAGTTACCCCACTAATGTAAAACAAGTATATAGAGAGGCTCATCCTCTTGAGCATTATCATGTATCTCCTATATGCTTATATTTTTCTAACACTCATTTACAGGATATTGTGCCAATATGAGGCACTAAGTATGATGGGTTTCATGGGCCACTCAAAGCCATGAACTATGTTGATGCAAGTCATTCCTTGGAGAATCTTGGGAAGCTATTATATTCTTCATGGTGTGGTTCCTTTACACCAACTACGATGTACATACTCCAAGCATTCTAAGGGCATGAGGCAGCAAACAAGTGTTGGGGAAGGCACTTGTCATATCCTATTCTATGGCAGTTAAGGATAAAACTGCGCTGGTTGCACATGAGGGAACATCTTCCTTCTCATTTATCACACATGGCAGCTAGCATGATTCTAATCATGATTCCATATGATGATAATGTTCTTACTCTTCAGAACATGGTTGGAGGAGAGGCACACTTGTTGGATGTGTTCTTGGGGAAAGGAGTTCCCCATTCTATTTGCATTGCATGCTTCCATGGGAGCATGAGATTTTGTATGGCCACTATGATAGATCACTTGCCTCTTTGTAGAGTGAGCCATATGTTTGTTGAGAACATGCTTCTCACATGTATTGGGGAGGAGCTTTTCAATGGATTTCCAAGCTGGGAGGTGATCCACCTCATTTGGATGATAGCATCGAGATGGGAGTCTCTTATGAATCATGAAATTCCCCATGATTTTCATCACTTATATCTTGAGAAGGCCATGGATCAACAAGGAGGTTCCCATAACAACCTTCCATTATTTCATGATGAGAGCCATTGGGTTTATTCACCAAGGGCCAATTTGCACATTGAGGAAGGACCATTGGAGGATAGTACTATTGCAAAAAATTCAGAGAAATGGGGGAGACTATTGGATGAGGAGGCCACAAGAGAAGAAAGGGAGATTTTTCAGCACCCTTGCAATTTCCTGAGGACAAGAAACATTTGGGAGGGGGAGACTGTAATGTTCCTAAATTAGCTACAGCTAATTGGAACATTAATTTTTCCTTGCTTATTTTTGCATTTCATGTTTGATGAATAAATTGTAAAGGCGGACATGTAAAACTCCTGAAAAATAAGAATAAATCAATGTCTATGAGAACAGAGACATATATGGGCTATGTAAATCACATCTTGTAGGTGTGAATGGGTTTAAGTCACGAAAAGGGGTCATCTTTGACCAAGTCAACAATGCAGTCTAGATGCATTGAACCTATTTGAGGGACAATGCAGTTCTAGAAGGAGGATCTAATGTGAAAAGGGTTAAGTGATTCAAGGTGGTTTAGGGCTTGGAAAAACTCCTATGTTATAAAATGAAGAGGAGGGAAACATCAGGAGGTTGTTGATTATCATCATTTCTGAAGGTCTGGGACTTCATGTTCAGGAATCCCACCTCATTCCTTGAGTAGCTCTTGGAGGAGAATTTTTATAAATTTTCCACTATCAGGCTTGGGCTGAGCTTCACCTTACATATATAGCACTGTTCCTGTTGTGGTTTGAGTTGTCGATGTGAGCTACAGTAGGTGGAGATCTAGATCTGCTCAGATCTAGATAATAGCAGTGGATCTTTTTAGTGAGTGTGTATTTTAACCTCCTGAAAGAGTTCATTGGCATATTGTGCTTCAGATCTACACTTTGGCATCAGGCCATTTCATTCTCAGAGGCTATAGCTCTATTTCCTTCCTTGGATAGTGTTATTTGCAGATCTACAGCTGCAGGGTGTTTTGCTTGCATATTGGAGGAGAGATATACAGTGTTGGGATTCTTCCTTTCACTGTGGTGATCCATGGATTAGACATACAATACCTATTTGTTTCAGATATGATCTGCTTTACTATTGTAATATTTAGAAATTTTTGAATCATACTGCAGATCTGCATTCTTAGATCTTAGATCTACTTCCGTTGCTTCCTGTTTTGAGAAAATCCCCAAGGGGAATGTATAGATCAGCCTTTCTTGTACATGGATCTGTATTGGATCTATATTTTTATGTACTTATCTGATCTAGATCTGAAGAATCAATAAAATACTGCTTCAGCCCCAAAAATAATGTTGTCATGGTTATGCAGTCTTTTATCATGGTTGTAGAACCTCATTTCTAAGGGTTTCTTCTGTATTGTTTCATTATTTATTCTGTAAAGTGTATTAGATCTTATTTATCAATTTTTAGACCCTATTTCAGCTAAACCCTTCATAGAATCACGCTCCTATGCTTCAGTAACTTTCTTCATAATTTAAGCCATGGGAAATCAGGGTTTTGAAGCCTAGTTAAGAAAGGAGGAACTGTTTAATATAGAAAAACGCATTGCTGAAATTCGACATGGAAGTCCCTTATTACCCTATATATCATATCCAACCACTTTCCCACCTTATTTTTACACGGATCTCTGAATACACTCATTTTAGGGCCCAAATCCTCACTTTTCCCCACCTTTTTCCTTATAAAATGTTGTATAAAGTTGCTGCTGTATATTTTATTGAAGGATAACTGATTTGACATTTTTTCTAAGGCCTATTGCTGCATCTCCAACTCCAGAATACCTTAGGGTATTCTCATTGTTGTAGAAATTCCAGATCTGGAACATTATAGGTTTATGAGGTGCTAAAAAGTTCTCTTCGAATTCCTTCTTTGCTACAGAATTATTTGAATTCATTCAAGATATATTCACCACCATTATTGCCCAAATATTTCTCCACCAATGCTTTAAACTCACAAAACTTTGAAAATGTTTGATCCTTCTTCTGCATCAAGAAGATCCGGCATCTACGAGAATAGTCATCAACAAAAATAACGTAATACCTACGTTTTGTTGTTAAAGCAACTAAGAATGGTCCACACACGTCTGTGTGAACTCTCTCCAGGATCATCGAAGCACAGTTCTCCTTTGCATGAAAGGTGGTCTTCACAAACTTACCCATAGTACATCCCTTGCACTGATCTAACTATGCAAGTGTACCCTTGGTAAGTCTAGTAGAAATCTACTACAAAATCTTCAGGGCGCCATGGTGAAGATGGCCCAATCTCCTGTGCCATAATTCGCCCTCATCCTGGCTCACCACTTCTCCTGATTTTCCCACCATTGCAGTACAACCATCTACCTCCAACTTGTAGAGATTCTTAACTCGAATCCATATCATCTTGGTTTGATCCATTGTTTTATGTCACAGGAAAGATTTTCCATCACTGAAAACAACGTCATAACCTATGTCCTCCAACATTGTGACTGAGACCAAGTTCTTCTTTAGACCTAGAACATGCATAACATATTTCAACAGAAATGATTTATCTGACTCCCTCTCAAAGGTAATGGTACGAATGCCAGTCGCACTGTATCATCCATCATTTCCCATCTCAATATGCATTTGGAGATCTTTATCCTCCAACTCACTGAAAAGATCCTTATCTCCCAGCATGTGGAAAGAAGCACCACTATCAAGATACCACACTAATTCCATTGTGCCTGAAACCAAGCATGCGATCAAAGAGAAATCAAGTTCAAATTTGAGGCAAGGGCCTCAACAGATACAGCTCTAGCAACCTTCTTGTTCTTCTTTCTCTATGAGCATTTAGTGGCAAGATGCCCATGTTCGTGACAATGAAAGCACTTCACCTTAGACAAATCTAGCTTCTTGCCTTTAGCCTCAGATTTTTAGTGGAATTTCTTCCCCTTCTCTTTCCTTGACTTGGTATCCAAAGCCCAATCCTCTTCATCATCATGATTTTAGGAAGAGCCACCTCTGGTGTTTCTCCTGAACTCGTCCTCCACTAGATCCGACCACAGTCGTTCCCAATCCGGCAGTTTTTCCTGTCTGTTTCTAGAGTCTTGTTAACTGTGCCAACTCTTAGGAAGTCCCAAGAGAGCCAAGCTCACCAAATCATCATCATCAACCGTGATTCCCACACTCCCCAGTTCATCTTGACATTGGATAAAATTTGTGAGATACTTTGGAATATTGTCACCCTTCTCCATCTTGATCTTTCTGAGTTTATCCTTCAGCGCCAAATTCCTATGGTTTCTACTGCTTTGGAAAAGATCCATCAAAGCCTTCCACATTGAAAATGGAGTGAATTTCCCATGAAGGCTTGAGACAATATGGTATCTCACACCCTCCAACAGAATCCTTCTCGACTTCGCTACCTTATTTTTCCATGCGTCAAGTAATGCAACATTCGTTGAAGTGGGCTTAGGGACATCACTATCGATGAATTCCTTAAAGCCATTATCTTCAAGCACCACCTCCATCCTGTCCTTCTATGCTATGTAGTTCGAGTTTCCCTCGAGTTCATACTCTAGCCGCAAACCATTGAAATCCATTTCGATGTTTACTCAACTATTGCACCAAAAACTTCTTGCAGCAAATTCGAATTGTTTACACCAACAAAACTTAGCTACTGCTTCAAAATTGTTGTTTTCTTTGCTCCGATACCATGTAGAAATTTTAATACAATTATGTATTTCCGGATCCTTCTAATCTAACAAATATATGCCACTGTTAAATACAAAATCCTTCTACTTAAATTCTTGCATAAATTTAATCGCCCATTGCAAACACATGAAGAAAGATCAATCACACATAACATAGATATTTTTACCGAGAAAGCATAAAGCTAAAAACCCCACTATCATATATATATATATATATATATATATATATATATATATATATATATATATATATATATTATGTATATATCATGGATCATGAAACAATCTCATACAAAACTCTACTCCAAGAGCTCTCAGTACAATATACAATCGTCTCACACTGTCATGCATAAATTTGAATATACATGCACCAATTTACTGCGTCTTGATAGCTTGCCTCCACTGCGCAATCCCTATTGATCACAATCCTTGAATTAATTTGATCTTGCCTTGCCTTGACTGTGCAATCCTCATTGACATATGCAATGTGTGTGTGCTTGCATTGGATGCACCACTAATGTCACAACAGATAGTCAAACTGTCCCTTTCACCTCTCTCCACTGGGTCTCCACTGGATTTTACATGCATGTAGTTAACATTAGTAAATCTTTAGTTTCATGTGAGATCACTCCATGTGAATTAATTTAATATTTAATTCACTAATCTCTCACTAGTGTATCTTTAGTTACAACTAGTTACAACTAGCACAACTGAGTTTAACTCACCTAACTGAGTTAAACTAATTTATAACTCACATAACTACACATCCAACTCTATTACAACTTTGTATCACTTAGTTATAATGAAGTCCACTTGCATTTCCCACCAACCAACCTTAGAAATCAAAATTCCTTCAGTCAACTAGTTTGCCACATCAGTTAACTGAAATCAAGTGCTTCAAGAGAATAGATTATTATTTATTGTATAATTATTGTTAAGAGATAAAAATAATCGACATGCATTCTATTTTTAGACATTCATTCCATGAACTGACTTCGAAAATGAATTCAAAAAATAGGTGCCCATCTATCCATAAAATTTTCTCAACCATCTATAAATAGACTGCTACTAAAATTAGACTTTGACCCAAATTCTAAAAATAGACATATCACCTAAAAATAGCCCGCGGGCCCCACCTAGTGTAGGTGCTTAATTTTCACTAGGATCATCATATTGTTGAATCTCAACACCATAGACAACTACAACATGCACCCATTCACTCATTTAACCTTTAAATTAGGAAGAAAAATCCACTCTCCTGACTGTAATTTGCAAAGGGAATTCCTAACAGCTACAAGATTCTTGTAGCACTACAAGAAACCCTGTAAACGGAACAAGAAACTTATTTACAAGAAAATTATCTCTCTCAAAGGTTTATAAAATTAAAAAAGAGCATGATAATTTAATTTTTTCCTATACCTACCACTCCTAACCCTCACTTCACTCCATGCACAAGGATTCACTATCTAAACCCTATGTTGCGCCACTAGAAGCTAGATCATCTATCCCTTGGCATGATGCCTCTGCCCTTACCTCTCCATCACTCCACTCGTTCCATCACTCCATCCCTATCGCTCATAAATGATTTTCCTTCATCTCCAAGCAATTGGGAGCCCTAAGATGCAAAGAGAAGATTGCTATAGGAAGTCGAAATTTTTTCTGTTGCAATTTTGTATATGGCATAGCAAGGTAAAAATTTGAGGATAAGATGATGAAGATGGATTCAATAGAACACCGCCAGACTCCAAGAGAATAAACACACTAGCCAAGGCACCCAAGGACCTCCATGCAACAACTACAGGAAGAAAAAGAAAATAAAAAGGTTAAGAATCTCATTTAGAAACAAGGTGCTCACTCAGAAAATAAAGAATAAAAATAAAAACACAACAAGAGAAAGATAGCCACGGTTGTCACCAAACTCCAGCTCCCTAAACCAAATCATGTCCGCAACACACCAGCAACATGTAGGCTCATGTATGTCCCTTCACCTCTTGCTACAAACTCTGTTACACCAATTTTTGGTCATCTAACCTATTATCATTAGATGGACCCAAGTACACCATGTAAGACCAATTTTACCCCAAGTAAAATTGCTTTCACTATGTAAAATAACTTAATAAAAGACATTTATTAGGTTTTTTATGGTCTAAATAGGAAACCCCAAGGGGAAATATTAAACAAATCTATATTTGTTCGGTTTTCCTCATGGAATAATTAATTAAACAGTAATTTAATTATTATTCCTGGTCATATTTAACCCAAAACAAGGAAATTAATTAGATAAATCCTTATTTATCTTATTATTTTCTAGGAATAATTATTTAAATAATATTCCTCGTTAAATTTGACTAAATCATTTATAAATAATTGAATAAATCATTATTTATTTAATTATCATTCAACCACTTCCTTAAAATGATAAATAAATCATTTATTTATTTATTATTTACAAATAAAGAGATTTGATCGAAGTCAAATTCCTTCCCCTCCAACAAATATAATAAAATATTCCATAAAAGGTGGATCTAGATTTGGTTAATATTATTTTAATCATGCACCAAGATCTAGAATGACCTAATATTTTGTTATAAATAGAAGGGTTTTTCCTACCATTCTCCACCTTTTGTTGCCTCTTAGATCACTCTGGATCTATACCCTTGGTCTGACTTTGAGACATTATCATTGTCATATTTTCTATTATTTGCTTTGTGAGCTCCCTTTGAGTTCTAGGTTTGTTTGGGTTTTCTACACCAACAAAAGAGAGAAATTATAGATCTGAAGTGCTGAGGACTTCCAAGAACCCATCCCATTGAGGAGAATTGGAAACATCTTTCTTGTTTTCCTCCCAGGTGCCATTAATATAAAATTCTTAAAAAAATATTATTCTTGTCTTGTCCATTGGTTGCATGGATCAGAACCTTATTTTTACTGCTTAATGTCTTTTTATGCATAGATCTGGATTTTTGCAGCATTTGTCTTGATCAACCAACTGTAGATTTGAAGATATTAGCAGCCATATTTTGCTGTTAGGGATATTTGTTATGCATAGCTAAAAGGGTATTTTTTCGTACACCTACACTAAGGATTCATCCTAACAACTAGCAACTCCATTGGGGTTTTCAGTTATGATCGCTATCATTTTTCATATTCCAACATATCCAGCTACTTCAAACCCTAGGGTTTCTCTTCAGATTTTTTTTTCCTATTTTAATTTTGTTTTTCACCCATAAAACGCTAAAACATTAAAATTTATAACTTCCGTGTGTTTCTGGCCCTATTGCACAGGTAACAGACATTAGCCGCAACTCAGACGACAAATTTTTCTGAAATCTGCCGCCGAGAGACCCAGAAGTGAAGGTCATACTTTTCAGTCCAAAACCTGCAACCTGGACTACAGGACGCACCTTTCAGCCTCAAAACTACGACTTGGACAGAAAACAGGTTAGAACCTGCGCCCTGAACGTTTTTCTGCATATTTTCTAAAAGTTTTATGAGTTTGTCTGAAGCTTCTGTCAGGGTTGTCTAGCCTCTGTCTCTGCCCATTTAGCCATGTTTCTCTTCTGTTTTACTCAACTAAGTGGGAATCTAGCCCCCTAGGGCTTCAGTACCCTCCACTTTTTGTGGAATATTTTTAGCTATTGCAGGTGTCTAAATTTTCAAAGTTTCAGCCATTTATTTTGCAGATCTGATACCCCATCTTCAGATCCCTTTTAGATCAGTTATTTTTCCATCCAAATCACCTCATATAGTTTAGTTTGGGTTTGCCTTTAGGGTCACCTCCTTTCCCCTACTGCCTTTAGCTTTTTTCCTCCTCTTTTACAGCAACCTTGCCTCTGTCTCTTTGCTATTTTCTACACCTCTTTTCAGTAGATTTATCCTTTAGATCCCTGTAACTCCTGACCTTAGATATATTGGCTTATTTTCAGTGTGTTTTGCCTAGATTTTTTTCCCTCTGTTAGAATAGTTTTTGAGAGACCCGCCTCCTTGGGTTCGATTGATGCATTGTTAGCTGTTAATTTTCTGTTATTTCAGTATTATATATTGTTCTCTGCAGGTTTATTTTCAGTTACGCAGCACACTTTTTATTTTTCTCTCAAAACGTCTGGGTTTAAAAATTAAAATTAAAACATGCCACACACTCACCCTACGCGAAGAAGAGCCTAGTTAACACCGCCAGGCAAAGACTTTAAAACATTGTAAAATCAATTGACACTACACCTCTCTGCCCTTGTTTCGACATTATAATCACTTGATTCTGCACCTCCCTGCCCTTATTGGTTGTTCTTCTTCCCTTTTTGCCGAGTTTGTGTTTTCATCATTGAGCCCCCAAGGCATATATCCTGAAGACTTCTTGGCCTTTACCCTGAGTTTCTGGTTGGTCAACCTACTCCTTCCCATCATCGTCAAGTTAGTCCTCCTCCGAGTCCGCACTCCGACTCCTCTTCTGATTCATTGGGTTCTCCTCTTACTTCGGGTTCTCCCCCTATCACCTTCACTATGTCTGGTCCAGGGCCTAATGCTAGTAGTAATCCTAGCCCTAATGCCGAGAATGCTACTAGCGAAACTGCCATAGGAACTACCTCAGCTGTCCCCTTGCTCCCTTACATGGCAGGCCTCAGTATCCCCAATTTCAATCAGTTGATCAATGACCCTATCCACCATGATGTTGGTTAGCCTGCTATGCCAACCAAGCTCCCCTCTGACATTCCCAAGTTTGAAGGCCTTGCTGGAGAAGATCCAACCAACCATATCCGATCTTTCCACATGTGGTGTTCATCCAATTCCATTACCAAAGATTCCATTCGTCTTTGGTTGTTCCAATGCATGCTTTCAGGCGAAGCTTATAAGTGGTATGTTGATCAAACCTCCTCTTCCCATACCACCTTTGTGACCATTTCCCGAGCCTTATTATCTTATTTCCATCTCCCTCTCCGATACGACACTATTACCGAACTCTTGACTTCTTTCCGTCAATCATCTGCGACCTGCCTATCCGATCATGTTCAGGAATGGCAGAGAAGAAAGAGCCTATGTCGAGCTCCTACCTTCGAAGATCGTGTCTACATAGACTGGCTCCTTAGATCTCTCTTACCTGCCATCGGCAAAGATGTCGCATCGCATTTCCCTCAAACCGAAGAAGCCAACCTCCAAATAGACTTGAAATATGACCTGATCTATGCTCAGTCTCGTTATGTTTATACTGTCCTTCCTGACCTCCCTAGACCCAGTGGCGCTAATGCCCCAGGGACATCTCATTCTTCCAATGGTATCATTGGAGCTCTTTTTCATCCATACGCTCAACCTCCTATGGGCTATGGTCTCCCTCTGGGAGGGGCCAGCATCTCCAGCACTTTTACCCCTCCAGGTAGCATGTATCCAAGATACGGCATGCCTCATCCTTTTGCCCAACTTCCTGCTTACCTTAATTTTTCCCAACTTAACCATTATCCTTATCCACAGCCCGGTGCTCCAGCTCCACTAACATTTTCACCTCCTCCTCCCTTGCCTTCTCAACCCCAGCAACAACAACTACCACTCCCTCTAGGGCAAGTATTTGCACAGCAGGGCGCAACTAATCCTCCTTCCTCTCAAAGGAAGAGGAAAGGCTATCAAAACCAACCTGCCCTTGGTACTCGTGGAACTAATCCTCAAGGTATTGACTCTAATGCTGCTAACCAGCAAGAGGGCACTTAGCCCAATCCAAACAGGCCTATTCGTACAAATAAGCCTTGCTCGTGTTGTTGTGTTTACAGTCATTACACTCACAATTGTCCCCTTTTACCATAGATTCGGAAGATGTGGGAATCTCAAGCCACATTGTGAGGACAACATGCCTCCCCTACTACTCCCCCCAAAGTGGCCACTACACAACCGGTTGTGTTTACCAATCCTTTCCCCCAGCAAGGATTCGTGGCTACCCAACCACCTGACGAACAGGTGGTCACTCAACCTTCCCCTTCTGGTTCCTATGATTACCAGATCCTCATGATGAACTATAATCAACCTCTAACCGTTGACCTTAACCTTCAAACTCGGTCCTGTCAGTACCCCAAGCCTCCCGCTCTGTCTGTCCCCGAGTCACATTCTTTTGATTCTATAGAGCCTCTTTTTACATCCAATGGTATCTTGCATATCCCTCAACCCAAGGTTGAGGTTCATACCAAGATTCCTAAGGGACCATTACGCCGAAATGCTACTTCTGGTTGAGTTGCTCATTCGTATAACATAGTAGATGATTTGGCACAATCTCCTACTGCCATTTCAACACTGGAACTCCTCCAGTTGTGCGCTTCTCAAAAGAAGGCTCTATTATCTACCATGGGCACTGTAGATCCTACTGATGACCAATTGGTTTTTTTCGACACCCATAAATCAGAATATCCTCCTCTTCCTGCTTCCGTAGCCTTCCAAATCCCAGTCAAAATCCGGAACACTAACGTTTCTCGGTGTATCATTGATGAAGGGGCATCCACCTGTGTGATGTCCGCTTCGGTTTGGAAACAACTCGGATCTCTTGAGTTGGCCCCTTTCACAATCACCCTTTGAGCGTGGGATGGCCACGCCTCCCAGCCCATTGGCCTATTCTGTAATTGTCCTATCACTCTTGCAGGCAAGATTGTTTGCGTTGACGTTGAAGTCATCGATTCCCCTCTTGATTATAACATTATTTTAGGGCATAGATACACCTATGCCATGTCTGTTGTCCCATCCGTAGTATACCGCAAGATCTCTTTCACTCATAATGGAAAGATAGTCACCATTGACCAGTTGACGTATCATGAGCCAAAATCTCAGACCCCCCTGAGTCGACCATCTCTTCTATAGCCAATAAGAAAACGATTAATTCTTTGAAAAGTGTCTCTCCTGGCATCTACAAAGACTCCTATTTTCTTGGAACCTTCACTGGTATTCCTCCTCCTCCTGTATCTGATCCCAGCTTATCGAATGTTTCTATGATGTAATCGTCTCAAGCTACCCTTAAGCGGCCTACTTCGGCTAGTCAGCAACCTCAACCTTACCCACCGCAACCTACTCCTAGCCCTTTGTCTCAGCCAGCCGGACCTACTCCTTTTGGCCTTTCTCCTACAGCTGCTACCCATGAGCCCCTTTATCCTCCTGGGTTAGTTCCACCAGGCCTTAACCATCTTGGAGCCATCCCACCTCTTCATTACCCCGCTAGTCAAATACCTTTCCTTTCTCCCCCTCCCGGACTCTATTCGGTTCCCATCATGGCCACCCTTTCTCTCCCCAACTTGACCCTGGGTATACCCATCTGGTACCTTGACCCTCCAGCCACTACCCTTCCTAGTCACCCCAAACCCTACCTTGCTTTGACAACGGTTCAACTAGTTCCCATAGCTTCTTCTATTTCTATAGTGGCATCAGCACCTCAACGGGACCCTTCTCCTGTTGGGCCAGCTCTGGGAAAGAAAGGCAAAGCTCACAAGGGAGCATCAAAAGACAAGGCCACCCCGACTCACCCTGCCCCTCCTCTACTCGCAAAGCCTTACGCCTTGTGTGATGTCATCGATCATGCCACCCATACTTGTCCCGAATTTCCTCGTATTAAACCCATGGTTAAAGTCGTGTTCCCTGAGTCTACGGTCCCTGAAGCCTCTGTTTCTTCTGTTAGGTGCCTGTAATTTAGTATAATGGCAAGACTAAAAACTGTAGAGACTACCTCAAAAACCACTTTGGAATTCTAGGATCTATCCCTCCTAAATCCAGAGAGGGATCTCTATATATGTGCAAAGATTGATTTATCTTTAAGGCTTTTAGTGTGATATTAGGCTAGTTATGAAGAACAGGGTTTTTGTTTGTTTTGGTTGGGCAAGGATATAATGAAGGTTAAGGAAGTATAAATGAAGGGTGAAGGTATATGTAGGAGAAATAATGGTTTAGCTAATAACATAGGCAAGGAGCAGCTTCAATCCATTGGGCTATGGATTCATAAGAGGATTTAATTGAAACAGCAAGGTTCAAAAGTGGTCCATGGCGCAAGTTATCTATGTCAAAGGATCTCTTTAAGTTGATTTTATGGAATGAAACAATAAGAAATGGAGTGAGGAAAATCAAACAGATGAAGGAACAAAGGATAACCTAAGATCAGGTAAGTACTTTGAAACTACCTTGCTTTTGGATGCAGTTAAGGGAAGACATAAAAGTAATATAAGATTAGGTAAGTACTTTTAAACTAGCCTTCTTTTGATGTAATTTCAATAGAAAACATTTAAAACACATAGAATAGCTTAAGATCAAGCAAATAATTTTAACTTAGCCTACTTTCAGCATATTCAAAAAGAAAACCTTCATGATAAACATAAAAGGTAGTCTAAGATCAGGTAAGTACTTTGAAACTAGCCTGCTTTCAACATACTCTTAAGGGAACTCTTCAAAGTAACTGTTGGAGATAAACCAGAGGACAGGGCTAACCATAAAATTCTCTAGCTCAGCTTTAATTAGCAAACTTCTCAAGAACATTCAAAGATAATATTTCAAGCTACACTCAGCAAAACATGGGTTAACCAACATTCCTTGACTGATCACACTCTATTGAATTATCTTTAAATAAACAATCAACAGAAAACATAAAGGATAAATATTTTCAATGAGATTTAGGGTAATTCAGAAGTAAATCCTAATCTATATTTGTTGTTCTTTATCAGAGAAAAGTGGAAAGAATGGAAACAAAAATAAAATAACAATTTACAATAAGAAACACATCACCATCGACATAGACCAGGATCCCATAAATCAGCTATTTGTATTTGATGTTCAAACCAATTACAATCTTCAAGTTCAGTGGGTCTCTATAGCTTCAAAATTCTCATCTCAACTTATGTATCTTCAATTACAAACATGGCTACAGTAGCTTTAGAAAACTATTTACATGCAACAGATATCCAAAGACCAACCCTTTACAATGGGCTCCTTAAGGATATTTTATAAGGAAATGAGGAGGTGGAAAAGTGTCTAGGGTTCAAGTATCATTAATTCCATAGTAAATGCAATTCCTAGCCTTGAAAACCATGCAAGGCATAAGGAAGGAATGCATTCTATCTACAACTTAGTTTCATAACTCTGTTTTCTATTTTTTAGTCTTAGTGGATGAAAAGATTGACTTCAAGGCTCTTTCTTATCTTTATAATAACTTTACTGACAGTTTAGAATTTGTTCTTTCATTTGTAATAACTGTTAGCAATGTTTTAGGTAAATATCTTCTAACTAGCCAATAACTATGCCTTCTTTTGATTTATTGAGGCTACAGGTGGCACTCTGGTAGCTGAAGAGGATATTTTAGCCTCTGATGTGGTAATGGAGGCCTCTTTTGCTGATATATTCCTTTTTTTTTCCTTGAAACACTTTTAATTTGATTTTGGTCTATGTTTTAGGCTTAATTAGGCCTTGATCTTTAGATCTTTATCCTCTAACATTGTCTTTATCTCTATGGATTGGGCCTTTGATTCTTGAATAAATGCCCTAATCCCTTTAAGCTTTGGTTTAAAATCATTAAATCTTCACTTATGCTCTAATCTCATCCTTTGACATTGATACTCTTTATTTATTTGATGTTTTACTTTGTTTTTGTGGTTTTGCAGGCGCGCAGAAGTTTTACACAGGTGGAGGAGTTTGTTTTAATGAAAGACCCCTCGGATCCCTTCCTATACTGAAGGTTAGGAATCGTCATTCCTGACCATCGTGCTATTTTTAAAACTCTGGGAAAACCGATATATAACCTACACAAAACAAACAAAATTATGAAAATCCTGTGAAAAATAGGTTTAATCTGATTTGGAGGTTTTTGGGCGCAAGGGAGAATCAGAGCCATTGGATTAGAACAACCAATGGTCGAGATTAATCGGTGGGTTCATTCGGGAGGTTAGATGGTGGGAAAATCCAATGGAGGCGAAATTAAATTGAGACCATTCGATCTCAGAGATCGACGGTGGAGAACTCATAATGGAACATTTGTGAGAATAGATATAGGGCAAACGAATGGAGGTGAAATACAGTGAGAGCCGTTCGATCTCAGAGGTCAACGGTTGATATTAAAAGTGAAAATAACATTGCGGAGGATAGTGGTTTGGTAGAAAACCGTTAATGGTTTTCGCGTTGGCTCTAGGGGGGTAGGCAGTATCCAAAAAAAAAAATGATTCCATACACCTTTCGACACGTGTATTCCCAATACTGCCCATTTCGCGTAATGTTTTGGTGTTAACTCGCGGACGCAAAAAAAATGCGAAACGCATCATCCGCCGTCGAATCGGAAGCTCCAGATTCGACGGTGCGGATCACATGCGACGGGAATGTTGCACGGAAGGGGTGATAGTGGAATACACATGGCAGCACGTGAGTGGGTAGGTATTTTATGAGGCAGGAGGTAGGTCCCAAAGGATTCGGGTCTATCGGGTTAAATCCCGACCGCTGGATCTTCACAATGAACGATCAAGATTTAAAGGGGAGCGGATGGGTTGTCGGGATGTTTGAATGGCTGGGATAGATCCTGGCCATTGGATCTAGAGAGTGGATGGTCAGGATTGAAATCAGGGGTAGGTTATGTTAAAAGGGGAAATAAGGGAAGGTGATTGGGTGGAGAATATGGGCCCGATGGCCGTTGATCTGCAGAGATCAACGGTCCACATTTATTTAAACCTTTTTGTCAGGGAATGGAAAAATAGAAGGAATAATGGGTTTGGAAGAGCTTTATTAGGCCTTTTAAGTGCCCGACTGGGGGGCTTCAGCCACATGAAGTGGTGGGCTAAAGGTAATAAGCCCTTGAGGGCTTAATGCCTTTGTAAATGCAAAAAGACTGTTTTTAGGCCCAAAATAGTGATTTTTAAGCCAAATTAAGGGTTTCAATAGATGAAAGGAGGGAATTTAAAACCAAATAAAGAGGAGATATAAGGTTTTAAGAGGATTTTGGAATGGTTTTTAAGGTTATATGGAGGTATATGGAGGGATTTTATGAAGGAAATAAGGATGAAAATGGAATTGTTTTATGAGTGAAATGAGGAGTGAAAATGATGGAAAATGGAGCCTCATGAGTAGTTTTTCTTTTGATAAACATCATATACTTTAGGATTAATAGGGAAACAGCAGTGAAGATTAAATCAAAGGGTAATTATCATCTGAAGACTTGAAAAGATGATAGGTTTTCAGAGGAAACTATCTCTTTAAGGATAAAAAAGATTTATCCACCATTTGGTATGAAAAATTTTATAGGTGGCTGACAGCGGCTCCAACCTGGGATGGCAGCTCCTTGGAGGTGTCAAGAACCTTAGAACAATATTATCTAGATGTAGATCAATGGATTTGCATATTGACAACCTTTTCCTCTTCTTTGATCAGTTGCTTGAAAGATGATTGGGACATTTGATATCAATAGAATAATTCTTCCCCAAACAACTACCTACACAAACTACTTCCTAACATTTTTCTTCAGAAGGTGCACTTCGACTTGTAAACCCTTTCATCAATATTTTATTCTTTTGAAAATAGTAAACTAATATAAGTCTAAACTTATTCCTCCATGAGTTCAGATTAAGCAATTGAACTCATAAGTTTCTCTACCTAACTACTATCTGTCAGGATTAGATTGTTTGACAGACCTTTATTCTCTAAATTCTAAAACAGGAAAAAAGAGCCAAGCCAGGATTAAGCAGTTTGACTTGCTACAAATCTATGGCATAAAAACAAGCTGTACACAGACTAAAATTTGCAGAAAATTAAAAACAAAATTGTGAAGGCTTAAGATTTGAAAACTAAAACATCCTTCATTATTTCTTTAGCTCTGTTTTGAATTTTTTTGAGTTGTCTTTCTTTCTTTCCTGGTTCAAGTTTTGGGCATATTAGAACCAGTTTGTTTTCTATCTTTGGCTCAATATTTTATCTAATTAGAGCCATTCTTCTTTTGAGATTCATAGGTTCAAATTTTGAGCTTGTTTGAACCTTCATTTTTCCTCTATCCTAATCTACCTTACTGATAAGCCAATATTGAGTTGTTTGGCTGATCTAATTCACTAACCTATCAAGAGTAAATTGGAAAGCTAATTAGTCATGATTAGGCTATATGAATAACTAGAGTTCTGTTTTTAGGATTGGCATTTAAGCTTGCACACTTTCAGACTTTGTCTCTCTTTTTGGTATGGGGCTATACCTTTCTTGTTTTCACTTCTACCCTCTTTTATTTTTCCTATTGTTTTTGTATTTTTCTCATTTTCTTTCAAAGTAAAAACAAGAAACTAACTAAATGCTCAAAGGCTGAGCTTTATTGTATTTCCTAACTAACCTAATCTAACAGTGAAATATTTACAGTTTTAGCTGATGAACTCCCTTTTCCAATATAGCCAATCAAGTAAATGGTTCCATGATTGGTCTTTTCTCATCTCTTTGGGCAGGCTGGACAAACAAGGCCACTCCCATTTCCTTTGTTTTTTAGCAGCAGTGCTAAATAATCTTCTTGCTTTTGGTAATACATTGTTCCTAACAACCTTTATCCCTTCCTCAAATATCTTCAAGAAATGAGCATATGGATCTTGAAACAATGCCTGGTTATGAATATTTGGAAGATAGGTTTCAACCAGGGTTTCCTTTTCCTCCACTGGATCAAGCTTAAGATTATTTTGAGAATGAAATTCTTCCTCATATTCATTATTATCTGAACTGTAGGACTCATCATATATTGTAGTGTTGTCCTCTTGTAGTCTTGGTATGCTCTGTTTCAGTGGAATGTACTCTGTGAAGAGATCATCATATTCTTGAGCAGGGGTATCTTTTATTACCTCAAACTTTTCAGGATAAGGTTCCTTATATTCATCCTACTCAATAAATTCCTCTTCCTTTATAGTCTGGACATTAAAACTGATATCTTTCTAACTCCTAATTATTTGAAAGCTATTTCTGATGGATTGGATTGATTGATTGCTGCTTTCAAGCTAATGATAGTGAAGTTCATGACACCAATCTTCTGCAAGTTTCCCTGCATGATTAGTTTCTATTTGTAGCTCATTATCATTATTAGACTGATAAAAAATTGTACAATCATTAGTATAAACAATTTCACCAATCAAACATATAGGGTTATCAATTTGTTTTTCTTTAAGTTGTTTTACAAGCTTATTTTCTATTTCAAGACAACAAGGTTTCGTAGGTAGATGAGAATAAGTGTTTTTTTTAAATGAATTTTTAAAGGCTGGTTGTTTATTTAATATCTGATCAATTTCTTCCTCTATCAAAAGGGAAGGAGTTTTCTTTTTGCTTTGGATAGAAGAACAACAGTCCTCTTCTTATTTTGTTAATTGGTTTTGAGGCTGGATGTCTTCTTGAGCCTCTTCTAGTGGACCAGTACTTGTGCTTGCAGGGAAACATTGAGGAATTTCTTATTTTTCCTGATATATCTTAGTTTCAAACAATTCCTGATGATTATTATGACACTCAGTTTTCATATAAAGTTCATGAGTCATTTCTTTTACGTTATCAAGATGCCACTCTTCTCTTAAAATTTGAAATGAGTTACAACATAGAGGGAGAGTCCCTGTATGTGTTAATATATCTTCTATTTTAGGTTCTGTGTTTTCTAAGTGGCTACTTGTTTCCTCAAAGTACTGCTCAGTATTAGTATTTGCAATTTTATCATGAAGTTCTTTTAACAGCATAGTACAAGATATAGGGAGGCAATCAGGAGTTTCTTGACAACCTTCTTCATTGCTTTCTTTGTAACCTTGCTCATTATCTTCTATAAAGTCTTGATCATCATACATATCTTGCTCATCATACATGTCTTGTAGTGGTTGAGATTGTGTTTGCTCAGGGAAAGGCATAGGTTTCTCTGGATCACCAATATTTAAATTAGCTTCATACCTATCTATTCTCTTTCCAAGCATGTACATCATCTTTTCCATCTTGATCAGTAGTTTTTCTTCATCTTTTTCTTTATACTATTTCTCATCACACATGTCTTGCTCATCATACACGTCTTGTAGTGGTTGAGATTGTGTTTGCTCAAGGAAAGGCATAGGTTGCTTTGGATCACCAATATTTAAATTAGCTTAATACCTATCTATTCTCTTTCCAAGTGTGTACATCATATTTTCCATCATGATCAGTAGTTTTTCTTCATTGTTTTCTCTATAATATTGCTCATCACACATGTCTTGCTCATCATACATGTCTTGTAGTGGTTGAGATTGTGTTTTCTCAGGGAGAGGCATAGGTTGCTCTGGATCACCAATATTTAAATTAGCTTCATACCTATCTATTCTCTTTCCAAGCATGTACATCATATTTTCCATAATTATCAGTAGTTTTTCTTCTAGGTCTATATCTAAATCCATGTTTGTACATCAGAAGAGAGGTCACTGTATCTTGTTAAATAGTTCAGAGTCTTATACCAGTGGATTCATTTGGTATTTTTAAAGAGTTGTGGAATCGCCGGGTGGATGATTTAATTTTTCTATCCACTAGCAGTATGATTGGGTTTTCTCAATGCATTCCCAAAGGATTCTACAAAGACTGGAGGGGTAATAGGCCTACTGGAGGCTAGTGGAGTCACCAGGTGGAAATTTTTAGCTCTTTTGGAGGTAAAAATTTTTATGGTCCACCACCATATACCAATCTAAAATTTTTTGGGTCTTCTAAGGTCTTAGAGATGTATAAAATGTAATTCACTCATAACTCCCCAGTGGAGTCGCCAGAAATGTTAGGTCCATGTAATTTAGTAGAATGGTAAGACTAAACACTGCAGAGACTACATCAAAAACCACTTTGGGATTCTATGATCTAGCCCTTCTGAATCCAGAGAGGGATCTCTTTATAAGTGCAAAGATTGATTTATCTTTAAGGCTTTTAGTGTGATATTAAGCTAGTTATGAAGAACAGGGTTTTTGTTTGTTTTGGTTGGGAAAGGATATAATGAAGGTGAAGGAAGTCTAAATGAATGGTGAAGGTATATGTAGGTGAAAGAATGGTTCAGCTAATAAGATAGGCAAGGATCAACTTCAATCCATTGGGCTATGGAGTCATAAGAGGATTTAATTGAAATAGCAAGGTTCAAAAGTGGTCCATGGGGCAAGTTATCTATGTCAAAGGATCTCTTTAAGTTGATTTTATGGAATGAAACAATAAGAAATGGAGTGAGGGAAATCAAACAGATGAAGGAACAAAGGAAAGCTTAAGATCAGGTAAGTACTTTGAAACTACCCTACTTTTGGCATGCACTTAAGGGAATACATAAAAGTAATCTAAGACCAGGTAAGTACTTTTAAAATAGCCTTCTTTTGACGTACTTTCAATAGAAAACATTTAAAACACATAGAATAGCTTAAGATCAAGTAAAGAATTTTAACTTAGCCTGCTTTCACCATATTCAAAAGGAAAACATTCATGATAAACATAAAAATTAGTCTAATATAACGTAAGTACTTTGAAACTAGCCCACTTTCAAGATACTCTTAAGGGAACTCTTCAAAGTAACTGTTGGAGATAAACCAGAGGACAGGGCTAACCATAAACTTCTCTAGCTCAGCTTTAATTAGCAAACTTCTCAAGAACATTCAAAGATAATATTTCAAGCTACACTCAGCAAAACATGGGCTAACCAACATTCCTTGACTGATCATAGTCTATTGAATTATCTTTAAATAAACAATCAGCAAAAAACACAAAGGATAAATATTTTCAGTGAGATTTAGGGTACTTCAGAAGTAAATCCTAATCTATATTTGTTGTTCTTTATCAGAGAAAAGAAGATAGAATGGAAACAAAAAAAAAATAACAATTTACAATAAGAAACACATCACCATCGACATAGACCAAGATCCCATAAATCGGCTATTTGTATTTGATGTTCAAACCAGTTACAATCTTCAAATCCAGTGGGTCTCTACAACTTCAAGCTTCTCATCTCAACTTATGTGTTTTCAATTACAATCAGGGCTACAACAGCTTCATAAAATTATTTACATGCAACAGATATCCAGAGATCAACCCTTTACAATGTGTTCCTCAAGGAGATTTTATAAGGAAATGAGGAGGTGGAAGAGTTTCTAGGGTTCAAGTATCATCAATTCCATAGTAAATGCAATTCCTAGCCTTGAAAACCATGCAAAACATAAGGTAGGAATGCATTTTATCTACAACTCTGTTTCATAACTCTGTTTTCTATTTTTTAGGCTTAGTGGATGAAAATATTGACTTCAAGGCTCTTTCTTATCTTTATAATAACTTTACTAACAGTTTAGAATTTTTTCTTTTGTTTGTAATAACTGTTAGCAGTATTTTAGGAAAATATCTTCTAACTAGGCAATAACTATGCCTTCTTTTGATTTATTGAGGATGCAGGTGTCACTATGGTAGCTAAAGAGGATATTTTAGCCTCTGATGTGGCAATGGAGTCCTCTTTTCTTGATATCTTCCTTTCTTTTTCCTTAAAAAAAAATTAATTTTGCTTTTGGTCTATGTTTTAGGCTTAATTAGGCCTTGATCTTCATCTTCAGGTCTTTATCCTCTAATACTGTCTTTATCTCTATGGATTGGGCCATTGATTCTTGAATTTATGCCCTAATCCATTTAAAGTTTTGTTTAAAATCATTAAACCTTCACTTATTCTCTGATCTCATCCTTTGACGCTGATACTCCTTATTTATTTGATGTTTTACTGTGTTTTTGTGGTTTTTTAGGCACGCAGAAGGTTTACATAGGTGGAGGGGTTTGTTTTAATGAAATACCCCCCGAATCCCTTCCTGTACTGAAGGTTAGGAATCGTCATTGCTGACCTTCATGCTATTTTTAAAACTCTAGGAAACCCCATATATAACCTGCACAAAACAAACAAAATTATGAAAATCCTGCGAAAAATAGGTTTAAATTGCTTTGGAGGTTTTTGGGTGCGAGGGCGAATTAGAGCCATTGGATTAGAACAACCAACAGTCAAGATTAATTGGTGGGTTCATTCGGGAGGTTAGATGGTGGGCAAACGCAATGGAGGCGAAATTAAATCAGGACCGTCCGATCTCAGAGATCGACGGCGGAGAACTCACAATGGAGCATTTGTGAGAATAGATAGAGGGAAAATGAATGGAGGTGAAATACAGTGAGAGCCATTCGATCTTAGAGGTCAACAGGCGAGATTAAAAGTGAAAATAACATTGCGGAGGACGGTGGTTTGGTAGAAAACCATTAATGGTTTTCGCGCGGGCTCTGGGGCGGTAGGCAGTATCCACCAAAAAAGCGATTCCATACACCTTTTGACACATTTATTCCCAATACCACCCATTCCGCGTAATTTTTTGGTGTTAACTCACGGGCACAAAAAAAATGTGAAAAGCATCGTCCACCGTCGGATCTAAGGCTCTAGATCCGACGGTGTGGATCACACGCGATGGGAAAGTTGCACGAAAGGGGCGATAGTGGAATACATGTGGCAGTACGTGATTGGGTAGGAATTTTATGAGGTGGGAGATAGGTCCCAAAGGATTCGGGTCTATCGGGTTAAATCTTGATCGTTTCATCTTCGCATCAAACGGTCAAGATTTAAAGGGGAGCAGATGGGTTGTCGGGATGTTTGAGTGACCAGGATAGATCCTAATCGTTGGATCTATAGAATGGATGGTTAGGATTGAAAGCAGGGGCGGGTTATGTTAAAAGGGGAAAGAAGGGAAGGTGATTGGGTGGAGAGGATGGGCCCGATGGCCGTTGATCTGCAGAGATCAACTGTCCACATTTATTTAAACCTTTTCGTCGGGGAATGGAAAAATAGAAGGAATAATGGGTTTGGAAGAGGTTTATTAGGCCTTTTAAGCACCCGATTGCAGGGCTTCAGCCACATGAGGTGGTGGGCTAAAGGTAATAAACCCTCAGGGGCTTAATGCCTTTGTAAATTCAAAAAGACCGTTTTTAGGCCCAAAATAATGATTTTTAAGCCAAATTAAGGGTTCCGATAGATGAAAGGAGGGAATTTAAAACCAAATAAAGAGGAGATATAAGGTTTTACAAGGATTTTGGAATGGATTTGAAGGTTATATGGAGGTATATGGAGGGATTTTATGAAGGAAATAAGGATGAAAATGGAATTGTTTTATGAGTGAAGGGAGTGAAAATGAAGGAAAATGGAGCCTCATGAGCAGTTTTTCTTTTGGTAAATAGCAGATACTTTAGGATTAATAGGGAAACAACAGTGAAGATTAAATAAAAGGGTAATTATCATCAGAAGACTTCAAAATATGATAGGTTTTCAGAGGAAACTATCTCTTGAATGCTAAAAAATATTTAGCCACCATTTGGTATGACAAATTTTATAGGTGGCTAACAGCAGCTCCAACTTGGGATGGCAGCTCCTTGGAGGTGTCAAGAACCTTAGAATAGCATTCTTTGGATGTATATTAGTGGCTTTTCATCTTGAAAACCTTTTCCTCTTCTTTGATCAGCTGCTTGAAAGATGATTGGAACATTTGATATCAGTAGAATAATTCTTCCCCAAACAACTATCTACACAACCTACTTCCTAAATTTTTTCTTCAAAAGGTGCACTTGGACTTGCAAACCCTTTTATCAATATTTTATTATTTTGAAAATAGTAAACTAATCTAAGTCTAAACTTATTCCTCCATGACTTCAGATTAAGCAGTTGAACTCATAAGTTTCTCTACCTAGCTACTATCTCTCAGGATTAGACTGTCTGACAGACCTTTATTCTGTAAATTCTAAAACAGGAAAAAACAGAGAAGCCAAGATTAAGCAATTTGACTTGCTACAAATCTATGGCATAAGAAAAAGCTGCACATAGACTAAAATTTGTAGAAAATTCAAAACAAAATTGTGAAGGCTTAGCTTCTGAAAACTAAAACATCCTTCATTATTTCTTTAGCTCTGTTTTGAATTTGTTTGAGTTGTCTTTCTTTCTTTCCTTTTTCAAGTTTTAGGCATATTAGAACTAGTTTGTTTTCTATCTTTGGCTCAAGATTTTATCTAATTAGAGCCATTCTTCTTTTTATATTCATAGGTTCAGATTTTGAGCTTGTTTGAACCTTGATTTTTCCTCTATCCTAATCTACCTTACTGATAAGCCAAGATTGAGCTGTTTGGCTGATCTAATTCACTAACCTATCAGCAGTAAATTGGAAAGCTAATTAGTCATGATTAGGCTATATGACTAACTAGAGGTGTTTTTTTAAGAGTGGCATTTGAGCTTGGACATTTTCAGACTTTGTCTCTCTTTTTGGTATGGGGCTATACCTTTCTTGTTTTCACTTCCGCCCTCTTTTCTTTTTCCTATTGTTTTTGTAATTTTCTCATTTTCTTTAAAATAAAAAAAAAGAAACTAACTAAATGCTCAAAGTTTGAGCTTTATTGTATTTCCTATCTAACCTAATCTAACCGTGAAATATTTACAGGCTTAGCTAACGAACTCCCTTTTCCAATATAGCCTGTTAGCCACCTATGAAATTTGTTATACCAAAAGGTGGTTAAATCATTTTTGGAGCCTTCAAGGAACAAATTTTATTGCAAAAAGTGTTTGCTCTTGAAGACTCTTGGAGGCCTCATGCCTCTACCCAAATCTTCACTGTTGTGCCCATTTTACACTCCAGAAACTCTGCTGATTTCCAAGAGAAAATGCTGCTACAAACACCATCTTCCCCCTTCCTCCTCTTCTAAAACTAAACTCATTTTTACCCCTTTATTCCCCATAAAAATTATTCATTTTCATATTTTTCCCCTCTTCCCTTCCATCAGAACCCCTTTGATAAGGTTTAAGACCCCTTCTTTGCCTTATCGAAACCCTCAAAACTCTTGAAAAACATCGAAAACTCCATCTCCATAAAAATACATATTCTTGTGTAAAGGTTTAAGCCCCTTGGGCTAAGTCCTTAGCTATTTCCACTACATATTCCCTGGTGCTGGAACTAGGCGCTAAGCCTTTAAGCACTTATCGCATCGGAGAGACTCATTGAGCGCACTGTTTTTGTTTAAACCACACTCCGACGCTGATTAGCCGTGTCTGTTATGGCCCCCGATCATGTTGCATTCCATATAACCCACGGCCCCGCAGACGAGCGCTGAGCCATATTGAAAATATATTTTCCACCCCCAAATCTTAAACCTTCGTTATATTAATTTTTTGGGTTTTAAATATTTTTGGTCATTAAATTTGCAAAACCGGCTGGAATTCATTGCACCGATTTTGAGAGCGAGGTGGTTTTTTCCATTTGGTAGTGATGCCATCTATTGGCCGACAAGTGGCCTTGATAAAATTTTGAATACTGCCCTCATCACACATTAAAAGTCAGACATGGGCCCGAAGAGATATTAGTGTCCACCGTCCGATATGAGCCCAGCTCATCGGACGGTGATCACGCTCTGGAGAAGCCCGTGTGTTAATCCAACGTACGATGTGTTTCATTGAACCTCTCCATAGTCGATCTGATTTTCAGATCGACAGCCCAAGCTCGATCGCTCTGTTTCTCACCTAGTCAGTAGTTACGGACCCGGGGGTTTTTATTCATCTTAATTTTATTAGAGGTTTGAAATCCAGTCGTATTTTGTAAAGGTTTTTTGGCCCCCATTCTCCGCCGTTGATCGTGTAGGCCAATCTCATCTGACGGCCCACATTTTTCCTGATCCTGAAACTTTATTTTGTGACCATTTTTATCTGAAACAAAGGTTTTGATCCATTTTCTCCATTTTTCCAAAAAATGACATATTCGCTTTGAATTTTCACCTCCGCTCTTGACTGTCGGTCTCTGTGCGATCGACGGCTCCGATTTAACTCCTCCTCCATTTCCCTTTGACCCCTTCTAATAAATCTCGACTTTTGGATGATGCCATCCAACGGCCACACTCTCCCCACATGTCCTCCGAAGCAGTAAACCTATATATGCAGGATTTTATAACATTGTTCGCATTTTGCAGGGTTCTAGTGGTTTTTTCCGCTATGTTTGAAGAAAATTGAAAGTCAGAGGATGATGGTCCTCTCGCCTTCGATTCATCAAAAGGGATCATTCACAGGGTTCAAGCTCCATGTTTCGTCAGTATTTCATGAGGCCTTGATGCCATACGAGCCCTGCGCAACCTGCACATCAACAAGACATTGTGTTATTAAATCACAATTAAAAGAGTATCAGTTTCGGAGGTAGAATGCACTAGCACGGAACATTGAAGACAGATTTGTGGGGGATTATGACTAAGATTTATTATCAAAAGCCTAATCCTCCCAAATAAAACATATTTTAAATAAAATCATGAGCGTTTTCTCGGACAGAAAGCCTACGCTACCACATCAGGGGCTAATTGAATCCCCCAGCTACCACAGAACCACCTACAGCCTCAAAGTAAACAAAAGAAGGTTGAAGTTATTACCAGACCAGGCGATATTTTGCATAAATACAGCTGAATAGTTAATTCAACCAAAAGAACTTATTATAAACTGTTAGCAGAAGTTATTACAAGGATAACGAGGAGCCTTGAAGCCAAAAAATTATGTCCACCAAGCCTAATAGTTAATATAAACCAATTAATACAGAGGAAATATCAAAAATCTTCTCCATTAAGCCCCTCAAAGGCCGAGAGATAGTACACTGTATTAATTCAACTTAGAATATATTGTATCCCATTCCACCTCCTCATTTCTTCTATAAATACTTCAGAAGAAAATGAGGACATTTTGGTTGGTTGGTTGATCACTAGTTGTAATAATGAAACTCTCTGAAATAATACATAGTCTGTTGAAGTTGAAGAAGAAACTGAAGTCTTGGAAGCCTTGATGATGTTGTTGCATGCTTGTTCCTGAGAAGGCTCTATCATTGGATCCATGAGCTTGGCTATTGGTGAAGTATTCTGAACTGTTTAATGTTTTCTCTTGTTTCCATTTTGTTCCATAATTTATTACTACAGTAGGTTGAAAGTTTTAGGCGAAGAAATGACTCTTGGAAGAACCTTAGACTTGTTCATCCTTCACTGTTTTATGTTTTCTTCTGCTAAGGTATTTTAGTGTATTTAATCTCTCTCTTTAGTCCTCATGCTTGTTTATTTCTATGATAGTTCGAATAAGATGGTTTCAGCATGATTTATGGTTCTCCCTGCTTGTCTGCTGCCACTTAAAGGCTGTTATTGAAGTCTCCCTTTGAAGTATTTCTATTTATAGTGAGCCAAGGAGGTCTGTTTTGATCTCACCCTTTGTCCTTGCTTAAACAGTTGTCTTAAAGGTCTTTGTAGTTGTAATCATAGATGTGTTAGGTGTTCCCTCTTATATGACTACAATTATCAGTGAATCTTTTATGTTTTCTAAGTCATTTCAAATAAAATGTTTGAGGAAATATGGTGTTCCCCGAATCTTAGATTTCATTTTAAAAGTTCTTTTGAAATCATTATTTGCTGAAGGGTGTGATTTGTAGAATTCATGGTTAGCCCTGTCTATCAAATAGCTCTTTATTGTTCAAATTGTATTTTCAAATTCCCGTTGTTGAGAATTCAACTTCTCTTTCCAAATCATTGATGTCCATCTCATTCCAAAAACCAAAAGATCCTGTGGCCAAGTTAGATTTTCCCTCTAGTATTCCATATCCATTGATAAGTTTGTCATGACCTCCTTTTGACTCCATTGCCCAATGAAGCTACTACTTCCTCTTTCTACCTACCTTTCCTAGACCTTTCATATTCTGCTGTATCAATTACACCAAACAAACAATCAAACACCCACACTTAATAACTAGTCTAAAAACAATACTCTAAGCACACAACATAAACCTTTGCAAAAAAACATTTGAGAGATCCCTCTCTGAGAACAGGAGGACTAGATCCTATAACTCTAAATATTGGTTCTAATTTTTCCTTGTCTTTTGTTTTACCAAACTATCAAAACACGGGACACCAACATAATGGCGATCACGGTGAGACCCTGAGTAAAATCTTCAAAATTAAACACTCATTGTCTAGTATAACATAATTTACCTTCTTCAAGCAATACCAAACATAATGGTAATAATGATAGGACTTATTTTGAATCAGTGACAAACTAAGTAACCCTTAGGATTCTCTTAGAACCTTATCAAACCTTGAAGGAATCAGTTACCAAGCCATAAGAGTGAACTCTGTATGTTTTGACACCCTAGCTAAGTGTTAAGTCAGATTTAGGACACTCTCATAACCTATAAGATCAAGAAACTCAGAAAAACCCAAAAACATCTCAGTTTGGCTTCATAATAAACTTGGTGGTGGACCATAAAAACCTTTTACCTCCAAAAGAGCTAAAAATTTCCACCTGGTGACTCCACAATCCTAAACAGACCTTAAGACTCCACTGGGAAGACCCATAATCTTTGTAACATCATACAAACTCAGTTAGAAGGCTTTAGGATTAAAGTTTTCTTCTTTTAAAAAAGATCAGTTAGCCTCTTAAAGATTGTCATATTTGGTTAAACTTTTCTTTTAAGCTGGGTTCAAAAAACACAGCATAGTGGCTCCTAGAAAGATTCATACTAGAGCCTCCCCTGACCCAAACCCACCGGAAATAGTTGAAAACCCTGAAATTATACTTAGGGAGTCTCCTAAGATTAAATTTTCAACTGTTTTCAGATCACCCTTGAGAGCTAATTCAGTTCCTGAAAATCTTGCAGCTCTACACCAATCACAAGTCGACTTAAGAAATCCTTTTAGAACTAGGTCGCTTGATGATATAATTCAGATAGACTCTGAGTCTTCACTTTCATCCCCATAACAAAGTGAACAGCCTTGTAGTAGAGAAACCACACCACCTGATTTACATTTCCTTCTCAATTTAGGTGTCTCTCATCCAAGATCAGCTCAACAATCTATCCCCGGTACATCCACATCTGTCCATCCAACATCCACTGTCCAAAACACTCCATTTCTGCCATTTTTTGTAAACCCACCTCTTGTAAATCCACCCTTATTTCCAGCCATGGCAACATGGTATGCCCCATTAGTGTTACCACAACCTCTACTTCCCTTACCAAATGATTACCAATCCAAAATCCCTCACTTCACTGGAAAAGAGTCTACAACAGCTCAACATCATGTCGATAGGATGGAGGATGCATTCGATTACATGGAGATAGAAGAAGAAATTGTGAATATGAGAATCTTCGCCCAAATTTTAGGAGGAGATGTAAAGAAATGGTTTAAAAACTTACCTCCTAACAGCATAAATGATCTCCCTGCCTTGCATCAAACATTCATCAACAAATGGGAACTCAAAAGGAATCCTCTCCAAATACTAGCAGAGTATAGCAGCCTCAAGAGAAATCAAGGGGAGAGTGTTCATGATTACTCCACTAGGTTCAATAGCATTTACAATGCTCTCCCACCTCACATGAAACCTCCTCAAGGCATGGCCTTGGTAAGGTATCCCGAAGGCCTTGATGTTGAAATGACTTATCAGTTAAGGGAGAGAGATTACTTAACCTTAGAAGACATGCAGAAAGGAGCTGTGAGCATAGAAGCAAACATAATTGAGAAAAGAAATAGGTTGAGATTAGAGAAGAGGGTAACTTATAAAGATGACCTACTACCCTCGACCTCAACTTCTAACACACAAATTGACAACCTAGTAAAGGTGATGGAGAGGATGCCTGAAAAGATTAATTTGAATGAGAGAGTGCCACCAAGAGAACCTCAAAATAACCAAAATAGAAATGGAAATCAGAATTATAGAAGAGAAAACAATTAAGATAAGAAAAAGGAAAGCGACCAACAGATTAGACCTCCCTTCCAACAGAACTATGTAGATCAATATGAGGAAGATAGGGAGTTGGAAAGGTTGGGAGAATCTCATGTAAACTTGATTGGATCAGACAGTGGAGATGATGTTTTCCCCACTGAGGAAGAACAAGGTTTTTTCTCTTATGATCAAAATACAAACACCTATGAAGATTCTGATGACTATAGATTGGGTTTTGAAAATTCAATCATGGAGGTGCATAAACAATATGATATTAGGAGGAAGGGGAACATAGATAATTCAAAGGATAAGAATGCTAATACTGCTATCAAGAAAAACACAGAAACTCATCCCAAAAAGACAGCAAAAAAAACCAACATTTTGACCAAGAAACTAGACATAAACAAAGACAAAAGTGTCCAGCCAAATGTTGAACAGAGTACCCCTAGCACTTCAGCCAGTGGTCCTAATAAAACTGTCCCAATTACCAGTCCAAACAAGGTTAAGAAAATCAAAATTTCTGAAAAGAATTCAATTGAAAATATAGATGTAAATATGAACAAGTCAATTTTTCCTTTCAGTCTTGAGGGAGATATTTCTAAGATAAAAATTACCACTCCCCTAGCTGAACTAGTAACCCAATAAGTGTACAAAAGCCAAGTTTTGAAAGCTTTAAACTTAGGAAGTGATAATGACACCTTGAACTTGATAGATGACAAGCCTGAGTTGTTGTTTGGTCCAGAAGTTGAAGGAAAATACCAAGAAGGGGCTGTCCCTCCCTTCTATGTTAGTTTGAACATACATGAGAAAATCTTAAATAATTCCATGTTAGATTCGGGAGCTTCACACAATATAATGCCCAAGGTAGTGATGGAAAGCTTAGGCTTATAAATTACTAAACCATACAAAGATTTGTATTCCTTTGACTCAAGCAGAGTCAAATGTTTGGTTTTAATCAAAGATTTGTGTGTTAACTTATCCCAAATCCCTTCTAAGAGTTTAGTCATGGACATAGTTGTAGCTGACATTCCCCCTAAGTATAGCATGCTCTTATCAAGATCTTGGGGACCCAAACTTCAGGGAAGCCTTCAAATGGACATGTATTATGCCACCATCCCTGTTTTCAACCAAAACAGAAGACTATACAGGGAATCTCACATGAAGTACATGGTGAGAAACATAGACAAACCAAACAACTCTCCAATCTATTCTATTCAATCAAGTTTAGATTCCTTTATATTATGTAACAAAGATGAAATTACTCAACAAGATAAGGAAAATGTAGACCAAATAAGTTCACCAGAAAAATAAAATCTTCCCTCGAATAAAATTCAAAACATTGACAATCAACAACAACAAGAAAATGAAAATGAGTCAAATATACTTTGGACAATAAACTTTGATGGATCCTGTAATAAAACAAGTGCAGGGGTAGGTTTTTGGATTCAAAATACGAATCAAATTTTTTCATATAAGTTAGATTTCCCATGCGCTAACAATATTTCCGAGTATGAAGCACTTCTCCTAGGCTTACAATTGCTTAAACAATTAGAAGCCCGAAGGATATCAATCTTAGGAGATTCTGAACTTATCATAAGACAAATCAAAGGAGAATAATCAGCTAGAAATCCAAGGCTTAGGGAATATCATAACGCTGCCCTTGATTTATTGAAAATCTTTGAAAAATATAAACTTATTTTCATCCCTAGAGCACTGAATCATCTAGAAAATGAACTCGCCTTCAATGCCAACAACTTCCAAATACCTGAGATAAATGAACAACTTAGCATAAAGGTAAAACATAGGCCTGTTGTGCCTGATAACGAATATCACTGGCAAGTGTTTGAATCTGAAAAACACATAGATGATTTCTTAAAATCAGAAAATGATTTCAACATACCAATATCAGAATATAGCCATAAATAAAATTGTTTTTATATTGAACAAATACCAAAAGTTGAAATGACATATTCTGTTGATATAAATCATTATGAGAATCCTTTTGAAGCAGAGATAATTGACAATATAGGCCAAGAGGACTTGGAAGTTTTACAATGCAAAAATGATAAAATTACAAGAGGTCTCTCACCTTTAGAACACCTTTTTGATTTTAACGATGTAGCCAAAGAACCAAGAATGGAGCCTATAGAAATGAATGTAGAAGAGAATAACATAGGCAGTCTAGCAGAACCCAAGACGATCAAACTGTCTGGCACTCTCCCAGCTCACATAAAATTGCAATACATAGAGATGTTCAAAGAGTTTAAAGATGTTTTTTCTTGGGGATACAAAGACCTAAAATCATATGATACCAGCATCATCCAGCATAAAATTCCTTTGAAGGAAAATCAAAAGCCTTTTAAACAAAAAATAAGGAGAATAAACCCTGTTTTATTACCTTTAGTTAAGGCAGAGATTGAAAAGATGCATGCTGCTAGGATCATTGTACCAATTAGATATTCAGAGTGGGTATCAAACTTAGTTTTTGTTAGAAAGAAAATAGGGGAAATCAGGCTCTGTATTGACTTCAGAAATTTAAACAGAGCCTCTTTAAAAGACAACTACCCCTTACCCAAGATGGACCATATACTTCAAAGGGTAGTTGGGTCAAAAAGGATATCCCTCTTAGATGGGTTCTTGAGTTACAACCAGGTGTTAGTGCTCCCAAGTGATCAAATCAAAACTGCTTTTACCACACCTTGGGGCACCTTTATGTATGTCAAAATGCCTTTCGGATTAATGAATGGAGGGGCCACCTTCCAAAGGGCCATGGAAATAGCATTTTCTGAAGATATTGGCTATTTCATAATCATTTACCTTGATGACATAACCGTTTTCTCAAAAACTGATGATTAACATTTGATTCAGCTAAGAAACATTTTTGAGAAGTGTAGGAAATTTGGCTTGTCATTGAATCCCAAGAAGACACTCTTTGGTCTCCAAGAAGGTAAACTTCTTGGCCATATAATTTCGGAAGAGGGAATCAAAATAGACCCTACAAGGATAGATGGCATATTACAAATCAGTGATCCAAGAAGCCTCAAAGAGTTGCAATATTTCATCGGAAAGATTAATTTTCTGAGGAGGTTTATCCCTAATCTTAATGAGCTATTAAAAAACATTACAAACATGCTTAAGAAAGATGTCGGTGTAAAATGGACTTTACTAGCTAAACAATAATTCGAACTAGTCAAGCAAGCTCTTACTCAAACACCAGTCCTGATTAGTCCAAATTTTAACAAATAATTTTACATCTTTTCTTTTGCATCTGAGCATACAATAGTTGTATTTTTACTTCAAAAGAATGACTTGGGGAAAGAACAACCAATATATTTCTTTAGTAGGGCCTTAAGAGATGGTCCTCTCAAATATAACATCATGGAGAAGCAAACCTTAGCATTAGTGAAAGCTTTAAAAGACTTTAGGGTCTATATTTTACACTCTCACATAATTTCTTTTGTTCCACATACTATTGTCAATGACATTGTAAGTCAAGACCCTAATGGTAAAAGGGGAAAACAGATGGAAACTATTCTTGAGTATGACTTAGAAATCAGGCCCACCAAACTAGTTAAAGGGAAAGGATTAGAAAAACTTATGGCTGATTCTAACTTCCAAGCACTAGACATGAATATGGTAGATGTGTTGGAAAAAATAGAAAAATCTACTACTCCTTTTATTGAAGAAACATTTCTGAATTCTCCTTGGTATGCTGACATTATTTATGTGATTTTATATTTAAATGCCCCTCCTTCTTTGTCTAAAACTAAAGCTAGATTTTTGAAACAAAAAGCTGTGAGTTTTTGCATCTTAGATGGGGTATTATATTGGAAAAATGCTGTTGGAATTTTTCTTAAATGTTTACTTGAAGATGATGCAGGAAAAATCATGCATGACTTGCATGACGGAGAATGTGGAGGACACCTCTACTGGAAGGCCACAACAAACAAAATTCTTAGATCTGGTTACTATTGGCCTACCCTTTTCCGAGACACTCAGAAGTTGGTCATGTCTTGCCATAAGTTTCAAATCTTTGATGGCAAAAGAAAACTTCTTCCCTTACCCTTACATCCTATCAGAGTTGAGGCACCTTTTCAACAATGGGGTCTGGACTTCATTGGGGAAATCCACCCATCCTCCTCAGCTCAAAATAAGTGGATCCTCATGGCCACTGACTTCTTTACCAAGTGGATAGAAGTTATACCCTCCAGGAATGCTAATGAATCTTTCATTATCAAGTTTCTTGAAAAAAATATCCTATCCAGATTTGGTTGTCCTAGAAAAATCATAACAGACAATGTCGCTGCTTTTAAATCTAAAAATATGGTTGATTTATGTTACAAATACCACATAACCTGGGGCCATTCCACTGCTTACTATCCCCAAGGAAATGGATTAGCTGAATCTTCCAACAAGAGCCTCATCAATATCATTAAAAAAATGTTGGAACAAAATAAAAAATCATGGCACAGTAAACTAGTTCATGCCTTATGGGCTGATAGGTTAACTACAAAGAAATCAATAAATATGTCCCCCTATCAGCTAGTTTATGGCATGGATGTAGTATTTCCCACCTCATTATGAGTGCCAGTCATGAAGCTCCTTCAAGAATTGCAGGTTGAAGAGAATGATATGCAGAGGAGAATCAATCAAACCATCCATTTACAGCAGATCAGAGAAGAGGTTTATGAGAGAACACAGTTGGTCCAAGAAAATATGAAGAAGCTATTTGATAAGAGAACTAAGGCAGAAAATTTCCAAGTTGGAAATGTTGTTCTTAAGTGGGATGAAAGGAGAGAAGAGAATGGAAAACATGGCAAGTTTGAGAACTTGTGGAAAGGTCCCTATATTGTTCATGCTGAAAGGGGTCACAATGCATTTTTCTTGAAAGAATTGAATGGAGAAGATCTGTATGGAGGTCATGTCAATGGCAGAATGCTAAAGCATTACTTATGCCATGAATCATGAGTTTCAAAGAATTTTATTTTTTCATTGTAAATATCATAGTCTGAACATTGCATTTGAAGTTGCAAAAAATCAAAAATACAAAAACAAAGAAAAGAAAGAAAAGAGGGCAGACTATGAAAACAAGAAAGGTATAGCCCCATACCAAAAAAGAGAAACAAATCTGAAAGTGTGCAAGATTAAATGCCACTCCTAAAGAACACACTTCTAGTTAGTCAAACTATTTAATCTTGACTAATTAGCTTTAAATTTTCTGTTGATAGGATAGTGAATTTGATTTGCCAAACTGTTTAATCTTGGTTTCTCAGTAGATAGTTTAGGATAGAAATTAAGGGTTCAAACATGCTCAAAATCTGAACCTAAAGTTTCAAAGAGAGAATGACTCAAATCTATTTCAAATTCCGAGTCAAAAGATGTAAAAATATGGTTCTAAACAGCTTAAAATCTGAACCAATTAGTAAAGGAAAGACAGCTCAAGTAAGAGTCAAAACAGAGTTGTAGAAAAGAGGAAGGAAATGCTTTGAAATTTCAGATCTCAAACCTTCCATTTTGTTTTAAATTTTGTGCAAAATAATGTCTATGTGCAGCTTGTTTTTATGCCATAGACCAGCATCAAGTTAGACTGTTCAATCCTGACTTGAATGCTTTTAAATTTCTGTTGTAGAATTTAGAGAATGAAAGCCTGTTGGACATTTTAATCCCAACAAATAGTAGATTAGGTAGAGAATCACATGGGCTCAACTGTTTAATCTGAGTCCATGGAGAAATAAAGAGTAGAAATAGATTATATTTCCTGCTTTCAAAAAGAATATAATGTTGTAAAGGAGTTTGCCAATCCAAGTGCACTCTAAAGAAGAAAAAATGTTAGATAAGTAGGATTGGGTAGGTAGATAGGTTGTATTGATGAAGATCCATTGTTGTTATGGCTGCTAATATGTTTTCAGAGCAAAGCAAAATCATCCACAGAAAGGAAGGCAGCCCAATGGATAGGGCACTGATCAGCCTCCCAGAGGATCCAAGTGTGAAGTTCTTGATGTATTCAAGAAGGCACCATCCCCAAGTGGAGCCACTGTTAGCCACCTATGAAATTTATTATACCAAAAGGTGGCTAAATCATTTTTGGAGCCTTCAAGGAAAAAAATTTATTGCAAAAAGTGTTGGCTCTTGAAGACTCTTGGAGGCCTCATGTCTCTATCCAAATCTTCACGGTTGTGCCCATTTTACACTCCAAAAACTTTGCTGATTTCCAAGAGAAAATGTTGCTACAAACACCATCTTCCCCCTTCCTCATCTTCTAATACTAATCTCATTTTTACCCCTTTATTCCCCATAAAAATTCTTCATTTTCATATTTTTCCCCTTTTCCCTTCCATCAAAACCCCTTTGATAAAGTTTAAGACCCCTTCTTTGCCTTATAGAAACCCTTAAAACTCTTGAAAAACATCGAAAACTCCATAAAAATACATATTCTTGTGTAAAGGTTTAAGCCCCTTGGTCTAAGTTCTTAGCTATTTCCACTACATATGCCCTGGTGCTGGAACCAGGCGCTAAGCATTTAAGTGCTTATCACGTCGGAGCGACTCATTGAGCACATTGTTTTTGTTTAAACCACACTCTGACGATGATTAGCCCTGTCTGTTATGGCCCCCGATCATGTTGCATTCCATATAACCCATGGCCCCGTAGACGGGCGTCGAGCCATATTGCAAATATATTTTCCGCCCCCAAAGCTTAAACCTTCGTTATATTAATTTTTTGGGTTTTAAATATTTTTGGTCATTAACTATGCAAAACCGGACGGAATTCATCGCACCGCTTTTGAGAGCAAGGTGGTTTTTTCCATTTGGCAGCGATGCCATCCACCGGCCGACATGTGGCCTTGAGAAAATTTTGAATACCGCCCTCATCGCACATTAAAAGTCGGACATGGGCCCGATGCAATATTAGTGTCCACCGTCCGATCTGAGGCTAGCTCATCGGACGGTGATCGTGCTATGGAGAGGCCCATGTGTTAGTCCAAGGTACGACGCATTTCATTGAACCTCTCTGCCATCGATATGATTTGCAGATCGACAGCCCAAGCTCGATCGCTCTATTTCCTTGCCCAGTCAGTAGTTACGGACCCAGGGGTTTTTATTCATCTTAATTTTATTAGAGGTTTGAAATCCGATCGTATATTGTAAAGGTTTTTTGGCACTCGTCCTCCACCGTTGATCGCATAGGTCGATCTCATCCGACGGCCTGCATTTGTCCCAATCCCCAAACTTGATTTTGTGACCATTTTTATCTGAAACAAAGGTTTTAATCCATTTTCTCCATTTTTCCAAAAAATGACTTATTCGCTTTGACTTTTCACCTCCGCTCCCGACCGTCAATCTCTGCGCGATTTATGGCTCCGGTTTAACTCCTCCTCCATTTCCCTTTGACCCATTCTAATCAATCTCGACCGTTGGATGATGCCATCCAACAACCACACTCTCCCCACATGTCCTCCGAAGCAGTAAACCTATATATGTAGGATTTTATAACATTGTTCGTATTTTGCAGGGTTCCAGTGGTTTTTTCCGCTATGTCTGAAGAAAATTCAAAGGCAGAGGGTGATGGTCCTCTCGCCTTTGATTCATCAAAAGGAATCATTCACAGGGTTCAAGCTCCACGTTTCGTCAATATTTCATGAGGCCTTGATGCCATACGAGAAATCACAATTAAAAGAGTATCAGTGTCGGAGATAGAACGCACTAGCATGGAAGATTGAAGACAAATTTGTGGGGGATTACGGCTAAGATTGATTATCAAAAGCCTAATCCTCCCAACTAAAACATAGTTTAAAGAAAATCATGAGTGTTTTCTCAGACATAAAGCCTACGCTGCCACATCAGGGGCTAATTGAATCCCCCAGCTACCACAGAGCCACCTACAGCCTCAAAGCAAACAAAAGAAGGCCGAAGTTATTACTAGACCGAGAGATATTTTGCATCAATACAGCTGAATAGTTAATTCAACCAAAAGAACTTATTATAAAATTTCAGCAAAAGTTATTACAAGGATAACGAGGAGCCTTAAATTCAACAAATTCTGTCCAGCAAGCCTAATAGTTAATATAAACCAATTAATGCAGAGGAAATATCAAAAATCTTCTCCATTAAGCCCCTCAAAGGCCGAGAGACAGTACATTGTATTAATTAAACTTAGAAGATATTTTATCCCATTCCACCTCCTCATTTCTTCTATAAATACTTCTGAAGAAAATGAGGACATGTTGGTTGGTTGGTTGATCACTAGTTGTAATAATGAAACTCTCTGAAATAATACATAGTCTGTTGAAGTTGAAGAAGAAACTGAAGTCTTGGAAGCCTTGATGATGTTGTTGCATGCTTGTTCCTGAGAAGGCTCTATCATTGGATCCATGAGCTTGTCTGTTGGTGAAGTATTCTGAACTGTTTAATGTTTTCTCCTATTTTCATTCTGTTCCATAATTTCTTACTATAGTAGGTTGAATTTTTTAGGCTAAGAAATGACTCCCGGAAGCACCGTAGACCTGTTCATCCTTCACTCTTTCATGTTTTCTTCTGCTGAGGTATTTTATAGTATTTAATATCTCTCTTTAGTCTTCATGCTTGTTTATTTCTATGATAGTTCGAATAATATGGTTTCAGCATGATTTATGGTTCTCCCTGCTTGTCTGTTGCCACTTAAAGGTTGTTATTAAAGTCTCCCTTTGAAATATTTTCGTTTATAGTGAGCCAGGGAGGTTTGTTCTAATCTTACCCTTTGTCATTGCTTAAACAATTGTCTTATAGGTCTTTATAGTTGTGATCATGGATGTGTTAGGTGTTCCCTCTTCTATGACTGCAATTATCAGTGAATCTTTTATGTTTTCTAAGTCATTTGAAATAAAATCTTTGAGGAAATAGGGTGTTCCCCGAATCTTAGTTTTCATTTTAAAAATTGTTTTGAAATCATTATTTGCTTAAAGGTATGATTTTTAGAATTCATGGTTAGCCCTGTCAATCAAATAGCTCTTTATTGTTCAAATTTTGTTTTCAAATTCCCGTTGTTGAGGATTAAACTTCTCTTTCCAAATCATTTATGTCCATCTCATTCCAAAAACCAAAGGATCCTGTGTCCAAGTTAGATTTTCCCTCTGATATCCCATATCCATTGATAAGTTTGTCATGACCTGTTTTTGACTCCATTTCCCAATGAAGCTACTACTTCCTCTTTCTACCTATCTTTCCTATACCTTTCACATTACACTGTATCAATTCAACCAAACAAACAATCAAACACCTGCACTTAATAACGAGTCTAAAACCAATACTCTAAGCACACAAGATAAACTTTTGCAAACAAACATTTGAGAGATCCCTCTCTGAGAATAGGAGGACTAGATCTTGCAACTCTAAAGATTGGTTCTGATGTTGCCTTGTATTTTGATTTTCCAAACTATCAAAACATGGGACACCAAAATAGCCAATCAAGTAAATGCTTCCATGAGTGGTCTTAGCTCATCTCTTTAGGCAGGATGGACAAACAGTGCCACTCCCATTTCCTTTGTTTTTTAGTAGCAGTGCTAAATAATCTTCTTTCTTTTGGTAATACACTGCTCCTAACAACCTTTATCCCTTCCTCAAATATCTTCAAGAAATTAGCATAGGGATCTTGAAACAATGCCTAGTTATGAATATTTGAAAGATAGGTTTCAACCAGGGTTTCCTTTTCCTCCACTTGATCAAGCTTAAGATTCTTTTGAGAAATAAATTATTTCTCATCTTCATTATTATCTGAACTGGAGGACTCATCATATATTGCAGTGTTGTCCTCTTGTAGTCCTGGTATGCTCTGTTTCAGTGTACTGTACTATGTGAAGAGATCATCATATTCTTTAGCAGGGGTATATTTTATTCCCTCAAAATTTTTAGGATAAGGTTCCTTATATTCATCCTGCTCAAGAAATTCCTCTTCCTTTACAATCTCGACATTACAACTGATAGCTTGCTGACTCCCAATTATGTGAAAGCTATTTCTGATGGATTGGATTGGTTGATTGCTGCTTTCAAGCTGATGATAGTGAAGTTCATGACACCAATCTTCTGTTGGTTTCCCTACATGATTAGTTTCTATTTGTAGTTGATTATCATCATCAGACTAATCAAAAATTGTACAATCATTAGTATAAAAAATTTCACCAATCAAACATATTGGGTTATCATTTTGTTTTTATTTAAGTTGTTTTACAAGCATATTTTCTATTTCAAGAAAACAAGGTTTAGTCAGTAAATGAGCAATAGTGTCTTGTTGAAATGAATTTTTAAAGGCTGGATGTTTATTTAATATCTGATCAATTTCTTCCTCTGTCAAAAGGGAAGGAGTTTGCTTTTTCCTTTGGATAGAAGAGCAACAGTCCTCTTCTTCTTGTGTTAACTGGTTTTAAGGCTAGATGTCTTCTTGAGCCTCTTCTAGTGGACCAGTACTTGTGCTTGCAGGGAAACATTGAGGACTTTATTCTTTTTCCTGATCTATCTTAGTTTCAAGAAATTCCTCATGATTATTATGACACTTAGTTTGCATATAAGGTTCATAAGTTGTTTCTTTTACGTTATCAAGATGCCACTCTTCTCTTAAAATTTGAAATGAGTTATAGCATAGAGGGAGAGTCCCTGTATGTGTTAATTTAACTTCTATTTCAGGTTATGTGTTTTCTAAGTGGCTACTTGTTTCCTCAAAGTGCTGCTCACTATTAGTATTTGCAATTTTATCGTGAAGTTCTCTTAACAGCATAGTACAAGATATAGGGAGGCAATCAGGAGTTTCTTGACAACCTTCTTCATTGCTTTCTTTTTAACCTTGCTCATTATCTTCTATAAAGTCTTGATAATCATACATATCTTTCTCATCATACATGTCTTGTAGTTGTTGATATTGTGTTTACTCAGGGAAAGGCATAGGTTGCTCTAGATCACCAATATTTAAATTAGCTTCATACCTATCTATTCTCTTTCCAAGCATGTAAATCATCTTTTCCATATTGATCAATAGTTTTTATTCATTGTTTTCTCTATACTCTTTCTCATCACACATGTCTTGTAGTGGTTGAGATTGTGTTTTCTCAGGGAAAGGCATAGGTTGCTCTAGATCACCAATATTTAAATTAGCTTCATACCTATATATTCTCTTTCTAAGCGTGTACATCATCTTTTCCATCTTGATCAATAGTTTTTCTTCATTGTTTTCTCTATAATCTTGCTCATCACACATGTCTTGCTCGTCATACATGTCTTGTAGTTGTTGAGATTTTGTTTGCACAGAGAAAGGCATAGGTTGCTCTGGATCACCAATATTTAAATTAGCTTCATACCTATCTATTCTCTTTCCAAGCATGTACATCGTCTTTTCCATCATGATCATTAGTTTTTCTTCATTGTTTTCTCTATAATCTTGCTCATCACACATATCTTTCTCATCATACATGTCTTGTAGTGGTTGAGATTGTGTTTGCTCAGGGAAAGGCATAGGTTGCTCTGGATCACAAATATTTATATTAGCTTCATACCTATCTATTTTCTTTCCAAGCATGTACATCATCTTTTCCATCATGATCAGTAGTTTTTCTTTTGGGTCTATATCTAAATCCATGTTTGTACATCAGAAGAGAGGTCACTATATCTTGTCAACCAGTTCAGAGTCTTCTACCAGTGGAGTCATTTGGTATTTTTTAAGAGTTGTGGAGTTGTCAAGTGGATGATTTAAATTTTTCTGTCCACCAACAGTGTGATTGGGTTTTCTCAATGCATTCCCAAAGGAGTCTACAAATACTGGAGGTGTAATAGGCCTATTGGAGGCTAGTGGAGTCACTAGGTGGAAATTTTTAGCTCTTTTGGAGGTAAAATGTTTTATGGTCCACCACCATATACCGATCTAAAATATTTTGGGTCTTCTAAGGTCTTAGATATGTATAAAAAGTAATTCACTCAGAACTCCCCAGCGGAGTGGCCAGAAATTTTAGGTCCTTGTAATTTAGTAGAATGGCAAGACTAAATGTTGCAGAGACTACATCAAAAACCACTTTGGGATTCTAGGATCTTTCCCTCCTGAATCCAGAGAGGGATCTCTCTATAAGTGCAAATATTGATTTATCTTTCAGGCCTTTAGTGTGATATTAGGCTAGTTATGAAGAATAGGGTTTTTGCTTGTTTTGGTTGGGAGAGGATATAATGAAGTTGAATGAAGTCTAAATGAAGGGTGAAGGTATATGTAGGTGAAAGAATGGTTCAACTAATAATATAGGCAAGGAGCAGCTTCAATCGATTGGGCTATGGAGTCATAAGAGGATTTAATTGAAACAACAAGGTTCAAAAGTGGTCCATGGGGCAAGTTATCTATGTCAAGGATCTCTTTAGGTTGGTTTTATGGAATGAAATAATAAGAAATGTAGTGGGGGAAATCAAATAGATGAAGGAACAAAGGACAACCTAAGATCAGGTAAGTACTTTGAAACTACCCTACTTTTGGCATGCACTTAAGGGAAGACATAAAAGGAATCTAAGATTAGGTAAGTACTTTTAAACTAGCCTGCTTTTGATGTACTTTCAATAGAAAACATTTAAAACACATAGAATAGCTTAATATCAAGTAAAGACTTTTAACTTAGCCTACTTTCACCATATTCAAAAGGGAAACATTCATGATAAACCTAAAAAGTAGTCTAAGATCAGGTAAGTACTTTAAAACTAGCCTGCTTTCAACATACTCTTAAGGGAACTCTTCAAAGTAACTGTTGGAGATAAACCAGAGGACATGGCTAACCATAAACGTTTCTAGCTTAGCTTTAATTAGAAAACTTCTCAAGAAAATTCAAAGATAATATTTCAAGCTACACTCAGCAAAACATGGGCTAACCAACATTCCTTGACTGATCACACTCTATTGAATTATCTTTAAATAAACAATTAGTAGAAAACATAAAGGATAAATATTTTCAGTGAGATTTAGGTTACTTCAGAAGTAAATCCTAATATATATTTGTTGTTCTTTATCAAAGAAAAGTGGAGAGAATGGAAACAAAAAGAAAATAACAATTTACAATAAGAAACACATCACCATCGACATAAACCAGGATCCCATAAATCGGCTATTTGTATTTGATGTTCAAACCAGTTACAGTCTTCAAGTCCTCATTTTCATCTCAGCTTATGTGTATTCAATTACAAACAGGGCTACAACAGCCTCAGAAAAATATTTACATGCAACATATATCCAGAGACCAACCCTTTACAATGTGCTCCTCAAGGATATTTTATATGGAAATGAGGAGGTGGAAGAGTTTCTAGGGTTCAAGTATCATTAATTCCATAGTAAATGTAATTCCTAGCCTTGAAAACCATGTAAGGCATAAGGCAAGAATGCATTCTATCTACAACTCTGTTTCATAACTCTATTTTCTTTTTTTTAGGCTTAGTGGATGAAAATATTGACTTCAAGGCTCTTTCTTATCTTTATAATAACTTTACTTGCAATTTAGAATTTGTTCTTTCATTTTTAATAACTGTTACCAGTCTTTTAGGCAAATATCTTCTGACTAGGCAACAACTATGCCTTCTTTTGATTTATTGAGGCTGCAGATGGCACTCTGGTAGCTGAAGAGGATATTTTAGCCTCTGATGTGGTAGTAGAGGCCTCTTTTGCTTATATCTTCCTTTGTTTTTCCTTAAAACAGTTTTAATTTGCTTTTGGTCTGTGTTTTAGGCTTAATTAGGCCTTGATCTTCATCTTCCAGTCTTTATCCTCTAACACTATCTTTATCTCTGTGGATTGGGCCTTTTATTCTTGAATTTATGCCCTAATCCCTTTAAACTTTGGTTTAAAATCATTAAATATTCACTTGTTCTCTGATCTCATCCTTTGACACTGATACTCTCTATTTATTTGATGTTTTACTGTGTTTTGTGGTTTTGCAGGCGCGCAAAAGGTTTACACAGGTGGAGGGGTTTGTTTTAATGAAAGACCCCTCGGATCCCTTCCTGTACTGAAGGTTAGGAATCATCATTCCTGACCTTGATGTTTTTTTTTTAACTTTTGGAAAACCCATTTATAACCTGCACAAAACAAACAAAATTATGAAAATCCTACAAAAAATAGGTTTAAACTGCTTTGGAGGTTTTTGGGCGCGAGGGTGAATCAGAGCGGTTGGATTAGAACAACCAACAGTCGGTATTAGTCGGTGGGTTCATTCAATAGGTTAGAAGGTGGGAAAATGCAATGGAGGAAAAATTAAATCGGGACCGTCCGATCTCAGAGATGGACGATGGAGAACTCAAAATGGAGCGTTTGTGAGAATAGATAGAGGGCAAACAAATGGAGGTGAAATACAATGAGATCCATTTGATCTCAGAGGTCAACGAATGAGATTAAAAGTGAAAATAGCATTGTTGAGGACAATGGTTTGGCAGAAAACCATTAATGGTTTTCGCGTGGGCTTTGGTGGGGTAGGTAGTATCCACAAAAAAAACACTATTCCATACACTTTTCGATACGTGTATTCCCAATACCGCCCATTTCATTTAATTTTTTTTTGTTAACTTGCGAGCACAAAAAAGATGCAAAACGAATCGTTTGTCGTCGGATCGGAGGCTCCAGATCTGACGGTGCGGATCGCACGTGATGAGAAAGTTTCACAGAAGGAGCGATAGTGGAATACACATGGCAGTGCATGAGTGGGTAGGTATTTTATGAGGCAAGAGGTAGGTCCCAAAGGAGTCGGGTCTATCGAGTTAAATCCTGACCATTGGATCTTTGCAACAAACGGTCAAGATTTAAAGCAGAGCGGATGGGTTGTCAGGATGTTTGAATGGCTGGAATAGATCCTGGCCATTGGATCTATAGAATGGATGGTCAGGATTGAAAGAAGGGGAAGGTTATGTTAAAAGGGGAAAGAAGGGAAGGTGATTAGGTGGAGAAGATGGGCCCGATGATCCTTGATCTGTAGAGATCAACAGTCCACATTTATTTAAACCTTTTCATCAGGGAATGGAAAAATAGAAGGAATAATGGGTTTGGAAGAGGTTTATTAGGCCTTTTAAGTGCTCGAATGTTGGGCTTCAGCCACATGAGGTGGTGGGATAAAGGTAATAATCCCTCAGGGGCTTAATGCCTTTGTAAATGAAAAAAGACTGTTTTTAGGCCCAAAATAGTGATTTTTAAGCTAAATTAAGGGTTCTGATAGATGAAAGGAGGGAATTTAAAACCAAATAAAGAGGAGATATAAGGTTTTAAGAGGATTTTGGAATGGTTTTGAAGGTTAGATGGAGGTATATGGAGGGATTTTATGAAGGAAATAACGATGAAAATGGAATTTTTTTATGAGTGAAAGGAGGAGTGAAAATGATGGAAAATGGAGCCTCATGAGCAGTTTTTCTTTTGCTAAACAACAGATACTTTAGGATTAATAGGGAAACCACATTGAATATTAAATCAAAGGGTAATTATCATCAGAATACTTCAAAAGATAATATTTTTTCTGAGGAAACTATCTCTTGAAGGCTAAAAAAGATTTAGCCACCATTTGGTATGATAAATTTTATTGGTGGCTAACATCTTCTCATTACCGACCAAGAACCCCAAGAATATTCACACAAGCATTGCTCTGGTAGTGTCCATAGCCAAGTATTCCCACCATTTTCCCCACGGCCTTATTCTGGCGCCTCTTTAGAGGCAATTCGAAGATGCGAGATTGAACAAAATCAATCCACCTCTCGATGCTGCGATGCTTGGAGGTCGGCAGTTTACCCACTCCCATTGACATTCCCCCTCCTGATGTCGAGATGATAGAGCCTACTACCACCATCCTCTACCTATCATCATCTGTGAGACCCTCGGGGAATTTACTTGTTCTTCTTTCATCCCCTGTAATGATCCTTATGTGAGCCTTTCTTCACCTACTGATGATTTAGGTCCCACTCAACACTTTCTCCAAAATCATCATCTACCCTCCAGTGATGTGATGGAGCACCTGGTTGCCCAAGATCCATAGAACTGTTGTAGCCACAACACGGGTCTCTAGTCTCTCTAGGTCCCCGATCTATATATGAGTCCCTTTGACTTGGAGGCATGGTCAACAATGTCGCTTTACAAAATCCATGATGTTATGCCCCCGCGGTAACACTGGTTGTGTATTTCCCACCATCCCTAGTGGTGGGAGACCAGTCAGGAAATATAGATCCAGGACTGTCAACTCGATCCTGTACCCCTGCACTATAAAGACCTCATGCTCTAGATCCCAATAACTGAAAAACTGGGCCAACAAGGGCTCTCCAACTCTCATCAGAGGGTTCTCCACAAACTTTAGAACCCCAAACCTGGCCAATGCATGACGGACACCCTAATCCCCTTGGATCTTCGACCGTAATGTACCTAGGTGTCTCTCTCTCCAGTTGATCTGTATATCTGCCATATCTGCACAAAAACATCATCTTTGTTAGTATACCGATAGGAAAAACTGTATCCAACCACAAAAACCCAAATCTCAACCCCAAAATAGCACTAAAACTATCTCCATTTGACAAGCCACACTTTTTGGCCAAATCCTGGAACAGGTTGCACTTTTCAGCTCAAAACCTTTATCCCAGGTCACAGTTTTTGGCCCAAAAAGTGCGACCCGATAGTGAATATGAAGGAGGGGATGTTCCTGAGATTTAGGACCCTAATCTAAACTTTTAATCCATCCAAAAGAAAGATTAAGATTAGTCCTCTTACCTGCAACTAACGAATCTTGATTCCAGTGGTCGGTTTGTCCGCTACAATCGCCACAAGATTTAGGGCCTTATCTCCTCTCTACATTCACCACAGCTACATAAGAAAATGTGTGAATTTGGAGGGAAAATTACTTATTAGAAGAGAAACCCTCAATTTTTCTTTCACCTCCTGCGGCCAAACCGTAGCTCAGTTTGACAAACCGTAGCTCGGTTTGACAAACCGCCTACACCGTTGGAAAGCTCTCACGGAGCCCTAAACTGGGTATCTGTTAGTTTTTTGTGATTTGATACTTCACCATGACACATTTTTTTCAATAAGGGTCACCTCACCTCTCCTCCAAATTGGATTTCATCACTTACAACAGTTTTACTTGGGGCACCACTTTGCCTCCATACTTGTCCTTGTTCGTGAGCTACCATCTTGTACTCATGCTTTTACGGTCCCCTTGGACCTTCACTGTGTGGCAGCATCATTGAGTCGCCCTTGCTTAGAGCATCCGAGTTGAGTCATCACCACATTCATGGAGTCTATCCTAGGTCCCTTTATATCCCATCATAGTCTTCCATCCTTCATTACCTTGTCTCTCTCTCATGTCACCCATTATAACCTACCGTCCTACTTCCCCTTATCCCTTTGATCTCATGTCAGTCGCTACTGGGTTATCCATGCCCTTCATGCTCTAGCAAGGAAATTCATCCATCCGCTAATCAGTACCCCGCATTCCATCATCATCATTGGTGTCAGTCTGTCAGTTTCTTTATTATTTTCCTTCCTTCCTTAGTCGAGGACCTCTTATTGCCTCACCTAAGGCAGATCTCCTTCTATCAAAATTAGCTTATTCATTCCAGAGGACAGGTCTAGAAGGCGGTGCATCTTGGTTCCAGCTTCCACTCTTGTTCGGCACCTCGGATCAGGCAAAGAGACTCCTTACAGTCCTTTGACTTGATTGTTTCTTAGTTCCAGCTCCTTCCAGCACGATTGAGATCCATATGCTTGATGATTTAGTGATGCAGAAGATGAGACCGATGAATCCTGGGTGTGTGTGAGATGTTTTAGTCCTCACGAGGAGGTGGCCCTATAGGTAGCCCCCCACATGCCCGGATGACCTCTTCATCGCAGCCTTCGATGCAGATCCATATATTTGATGATGTCAGCCTTAACTGCTTGTAGCGCCTTTTCGATTTGCATGTATCAATCAGATTTTGCGAGCCCTTCCCCATTTACAGGGGCATTGGGGTTGTATTTATGTCTCATGTACTCAGATATTATTTTATAAGTCCTGGTTGTTATCCCAGGCACATCATGTATGTGGGATTCATCATTATATCTTTTATCTAGCTCGTGTTTATGCTAGCATGCACTTTACATTTCGGTCCCCTGTTTACTGGATGCACTATTCTTACATTGTCTTGTGTGCTCCCCCTTAGCCTTTAGCTGCGGTACCCACTCATAAAGAACTTGTCTACCTGCAAGTCATCTCCTGAGGGTCTAGTTATTTAGCACATTATTCTACCTTACATTCCTCTCTACTTCCTCCTACTGATGTACGAGTGATTGAGTTCTTACAAGGTACTTCGGTCATACGATTTGCTCCTAACACTCCCACGTTGGGGGGCAATCTGTTACACCAATTTTTGGACATCTAAGCTATTATCATTAGATGGACCCAAGTACACCTTTTAAGACCAATTTTACCCTAAGTAAAACTGTTTTCACTATGTAAAATAACTTAATAAAACACATTTATTAGGTTGTTTATGGTCTAAACAAAAGAAACCCCAAGGGAAATATTAAACAAATCTATATTTGTTCGATTTTCCTCATGGAATAATTAATTAAACAATAATCTAATTTATTATTCCTGGGTCATGTTAACCTAAAACAAGGAAATTATTTAGATAAATCCTTATTTATCTTATTATTTTCTAGGAATAATTATTTAAACCTTATTTAAATAATATTCCTTGTCAAATATGACTAAATCATTTATAAATAATTAAATAAATCATTATTTATTTAATTATCATTTAACCACTTCTTTAAAATGATAAGTAAATCATTTATTTATTTATTATTTACAAATAAAGGGATTTGACCCAAGTCAAATTCTTTTCCCCTCCAACAAATATAATAAAATATTCCATAAAAGGTGGATCCAGATTTTGTTAATATTATTTTAATCATGCACCAAGATCTAGAATGACCTAATATTTTGTTATAAATAGAAGGGTTTTTCCTACCATTCATGACCTTTTGTTGCCTCTTAGATCACTCCGGATCTATACTCTTGGTCTGACTTTGAGCCATTATCATTGTCATATTTTCTATTATTTGCTTTGTGAGCTCCCTTTGAGTTCTATATTTGTCTGGGTTTTCTACACCAACAAGAGAGGGAAATTATAGATCTGAAGTGCTGAGGACTTCTAAGAACCCATCCCATTGAGGAGAATTGGAAACACCTTTCTTGTTTTCCTCCCAGGTGCCATTAATATAAAATTCTTCAAAAAATATTGTTCTTGTCTTGTCTATTGGATGCATGGAGCAAAACCTTATTTTTATTGCTTAATGTCTTTTTATGCATAGATCTGGATTTTTGCGGCATTTTTCTTGATCAACTAACTACAGATATGAAGATATTAGCAACCATATTTTTCTATTAGGGTTATTTGTTATGCATAGCTAAAAGGGTATTTTTTCATACACCTACACTAAGGATTCATCCTAACAAACTCATATTGATAAAAATGATTTAATGTCAAGATTTAGAGACTAAAAAGGAAAAGAGGTGGCCACTTAACTTGCCCACCCTCATAGAGTTAAAGTGGATAAATAGTTGAGTGTACATGCCACCTGGGCAATCAAAATAAATCAAGGGAGAGTTAACAAGGACAAGGAGTTGATTTCAAGGCAGGGGCAATGGTTAACTAGAGTGGGACCAACAGTCCCAAAAAGGAAAACTCGTGCCTAATACTAGTAAGCACTTTTCTCCAAGTTAGTTTAAGAGGCCATAAAGGAAAGTTCTAGCTCATTATGCCCACTCCATTTAGCATTTCGAGAGTAGTGGGAGAAAGATAAGTCAGAGGAGCCATCAAGGAGCAAAGCATCAAGCCTGATATTGCATGCACCCCCGTGCTATAGGAAATAATGAAGTGCTACAGGGAACTTCACAGGATGATCAACAGGGATAAGAAGAGCAAAAAAGAGCCAGTCTTGGGTGGTATTTCTTCACAAGAACTCCATTAACAATAAAATACACCAGAGGACAATGGTAAGTGGTTTCCCCTCTCCAAAATTGCAATTTATCCTTGAAATTTATACACACTCAGTCATAAATTAGAAATTAAATGGTGAAATATGAGTTTGTTTGAGACCATAATCTCTAAGGAACCTCTTCACAAGTAACTCTAAAAAAAAAACCATTCTACCACCTTCCTATCACAATCACAAAATGGGAGGGGGGATTTAACATAAGGGACCCCACTGATATCAAAATAATAAGGTTGCACCCTCAAGTAATGGATATTTTCATGAACCAACAGTGGCTAGGTTTCTTCGATATTCTAAAGGGTTATGATGAGGAGATAGAATGAGAATTTGTAGTGGCTCTGCAATAACACTTAGACGAGAGAGCCACCACTGGGGTTAAAGGCCTAGCTATCACAATTTCACCTGAAATAATCAACAGAATCACCTCTTTTCCCTTAGGATTCAACTAGATTAAGGAATATATGATGCCCAACACTGCGACCAATAAAAACTTCTTTATGCCAGGAGAATACTTCATTGAGGACAAGAATGGAGTGAGGAAAGAAATCCTTCCATACCCCTGGGATTAAGTAGCCTTCCACATCATTAAATTCATTTTCTATGAGGGAAGGCTTAATGTAGTCTATGGATACCATTTTAGGTTATTGAAAAAAATTAGATTTCAAGCAGAAATCCCTCTAGAACAAAGACTGAGAATCCCTCATTTCCTATTGAAATCAATAACAGACATGAGAAAAAACGTGAGGGAAAGGAATTTCCAGCATTTGGCTCACCATGGCCTCATCTAACTAATAGTGAGTGATGATCTCAGCACATTAAAAGCCCATGTGTCTTGGTCCTCATTCTTAGACATGGATAGGGAATCCTTCATAGCCACCCAAACTAGAAAAACCTCTTCCTCTAGTCTTGGAGAGAGGGAAATAGAAGAAGAAGAAGAGGGGGAGGATAAAGAGAGAGAAGGGGAAAATGAGGAAGAAGAAGAAGAGATGGAGGTTGAAACAAAAAAAATAGAAATATTAGAACCAGAGAAAGCAAAAGAAAATGAAAAAGAGGGAGATGAAACAGAGAAGGAAGAGACTAAGGTGAAGAAGGAAGAGAAGACAGAGGAGAAGGAATTATTGGACCCTATGTTAGGCATTGATACCTCTCCTCAAAATACCAGCACATCACCTAAGATAAGAGAGAAGGTATTGGATGTTACCCTAGCCACTTTGAGAACACCAATGAAAGCAAAGAGGAAGAGACAAACACCCACGTACTTCAAGACTAGAAATAGTCAAAGTATAGGGCAAGGGAAACCAAAGACTCCAACTAAAATCCTTATTACCATTGAGGAGTCACCCAAGAAGGATGATGAAATAATTTTAGAAGAAGGAAAGGTTCAAGAGTTCACCTCACCTGTGAGGACCCATCTGACCTACATAAGAATACATTGATCAAGGTTGGCTTCCCCTACCCATCTACGAACCCCCGCAAACCCTTGAAAGACATAAAAGATGGAAACAAAAGCACGAGAGGGTTTTCCACATGATCCAGATTTATGCAGGAATGCAACATAATACATAGTGGAAATAACACTTCATTTCATTAATATCAAAGAACTAAAATTTGCTTACAAACATAATAGAAATAAACTAGCTAGGGTAGTGGTAGCTTATCTCTGAGAGATGGAAAACACTAAACATCTAAAACCCTAACCCTAGGAGACGAAGCACCAAAAATATGGGCCCCGTTTGGGTAAATTGGTGTTTCAGCTTCTTGAGGACGTAAATTTGGCATACGATCTCCGTTTGACACACTCAATAGCTCGTTAAAAAGATCTATCCGATGAGTACAAATTTTGGTGCAGCAAGGAGAAGTGAAGCCGCTCTCGATTTTCCCAAAAAATGTTGTTTAGAGCCCCAAAACAGCTCCGGAAGTTCAAGACCCAAAAAACTGTAAAAAATAGTATGTTGTGCCGAAACTAAAAAAATGAAAGAGACAATGGTGGGGCCCCAAGTGGAATAGGTGGTTGGCCACCAATATCCACCTGGATCACCATAGTAAAAATAGAGTTTTCTATAGGAAAATTTTTATTTACTACAGGAAACTCCAGCAGGGCCAAAATCAAAGAAGAAAGCCTTAGATGAGGGAGAAAAGTCACCTAGGGGTGGGAAAGAGGCCCAAGAAGTTGAGAAAAAACCACAAGTAGAAGGGAAAGATACTGAAGGGGTGGAAGAGAAAGATGAAAAGGAGGAACCTAACTCCCCAAAACATGTCCCCAAAGATATATCAACAGTGTCACACCCTAGCCCTCAGCCAGATCTTAGCTCCTACTATGCATTTATTGAAGGGGGTATGTTGATTCCTCAGAGGTTTGCAGTCCCTTTATTTTATCAGTTAGAACAAGAAAGATCATGTACTCATGATTGGATGAAAATTTCTACAACAAAAGGTGTGCATGACATAGGGATCGTGGAGGAGAAGGTCACTGAGATGGGAAAGGATTTTTCTGATGTTAGGCTCAAAGAATCCATGTTGAAAGGGAAGCTACAGGAAGCCCAGAAAAAGAATGCAATATTGCAAGATCATCTTCAGAAAAAAGACAAACAAATGTCCACCATGGCATATTTGTGCATAGAGTCCATTCAACGCAGATACCAATCAGACTCCTATGCAGTCTACCTTAAATAATAGTGGCTCCAATTTCAAATCAGGACACTAGCCTCTGATGGTTCCTTACCTTTTCAGACAATTCATTGAATTTTGAAACCAATCAAGCATGGAAGACAAGGAAAATATGGCATAATTCTACATGCACAATCTTGTGTTGATAGACTTGAACATTTGGGACTCTAACCCTAGTATGAGAGACATGAAATCAATGGAATTAGCCTCTTGGATGGTTAATGAGGAAGCAAGAGCACAAGAAGTAAGGAGGATAATGAGGAGAGAAAATAGAGAGCCTCTGCACATTAGGGCATAACTATTTAGCCCTAGGGGAGTCATCAACAACCATCTCAAGATAGAAAAGGATGGTGCAATTGCATACAAGTACCTCAATACACAAGCACAAGACATTACCCACTTTGATGATGTTTCTAAGTTGTTGGGAGATGAATGTATAATGGTAAGTCAAAGGAGATGGAATGACCCCCCATTCAGTCTCATAAACATGGAATACCATACCCAGAGAGATTGAGTAGTGCTCTAAAAAGGGAACCATTATACAAAAGGGATATGAAAGCAATGAAAATATAGTGGCTTGGATTGAAACTTAGTCCACCTTTGCTACTGGGACTGGGTGATGGGAAAGACCAAGAGGAGGAAAATAGAAAATGGGAAGAGGAAGAAAATAATTTTGGCTTCTACCCTCCTGAAGGAACTCCTTCAATTCTTCGTTCGGAGTTAAGAGGGAAAACTAAAGCACTAAAAGAGATGGAGAAGGAGGACTAAGTTGCTCAGAGGATGAGAAACCATTTGGTAGGGTGGTGATGATGAGCTCTATAATTAGGTGTAATTGGAGGGATTAATTGTCACCTTTTTAGTTGTATTAATATCTCTTTTTCAAGTTTAATTATATTATGGTCCTACATTTCTAGTGTAGATGGTGATTAAGGATTATCATACTTTTAATTTCTAATATGGTTTAAATGAAGGATACTCATGAATATATTCCCCTTTTGTTGAAGATTTTGCAATTTAAGATCAAATTATATAGCAAGGAGAGATTATAGGAGGGTTTTCCACATCCTTAACTCCCAAAGGTAGCAAAAGGATCCTCGAGATTCCCTCCAACAACTCAAAAATCAAAGGCAGCCAAGCAAGTGGGAGATAAAGTACACCAAAACTCCACTTCTCTTCCAGGAAAAGGGGACACATCACCTACGTTTTATGGATTTTTTGGTAGCTACCATTTAGGTTAAATAGGGCAGAGCAAGAGCTCATTAGGATTAGAATTTTGAAGGAAGATAGTAGACTCTTAGCTCTTGCAATATGTTTTTTGAGACTTTTATGATTATGTAATGAAACAATTTTCTACCATAAGATGAGTATTCAGATTTTTCTTCACTGATTTAGTTTCAGAGTACTAGGCTTGTAGGTTAGGGCCTGTAATTTTCCCAATTTTATGGAACATTAAATTTCTCCATTTTCACATAGGAGATAAAATAAAATGGGTAGGGGACCCATTAATTTCATGAATAAGGGATAAAAATCCTCTTAGTGTGAAAGAGGATCACTTATAGAGATGGATTCCACACCTCCATGTGTGAAAGGAGACTTTTGCAGGAAGGCTAGGTCAATTTTGACTAAGTCAAACTACGTAGTGGTAGGAGATGGAAAGGTATTTTGTGGGCCAACGTAGTGGAAAGGGAGGAAAGTTTCCTAGAGGAGGAAGCTATCATGATTGGGACCCATGGAGAGGGATCTCTCATTGTTTAAAAGGAGGACAAGGTAGCCATTGTGATTCATGTCGAGTATTATTCATCTTTGGTCCTTTGGACTTGCTACAGTCTCTTGCTATTTAGCAATAATTTCCGGGAATTCCTGTTTAGGATTTCCTCTCCTTCTTGAGTAGCTCTTGGAGGATTTCACTCCATTCCCCATGTTGTGGAGGTAAATCCCCTCTGCGAACAGAGGTGATCCCTACTAGCCCAGACCGGGTCTAGCAAAAATCAATCACGCTATAGTGCAGGTTCCTAATTGCAAATAAACCAACTAGCGATGAAGGCTTACCTGGAATCCAACGCAGTTGTTGTAGAAGAGGTGGCGCTCCCGTTCCTCAGCTCTGGCAGATCACGATCCCCACAATCCCCGTGATGGGACACCTACACATGCGAGAAACAAAACAAACGCAAGCGTAAAATCGAGTAGATGCAACTATATGTCAGTCAGAAAGGACATAACTCATCATTATAAACAACAAGAATGGAACCATAACCAATAGTCGTTCATTAATAATCAATCAAAGGAAAATTACAACCATAGTTCTAACGCTAAATTCTCCTTCAGAGGGTCGCCAGCGGAACACATCTCGAAAGCCTGTCAAGGATGGGACAAGCCTTTCTTTTCAGCTCTTGACAATAGTCTCCTTGCTTGAAATTGGCCTCTTAAGGGAATTATGGAGGCTCTTGCAGCATAAGGCTCTTGGAAATTTGGGAACTTGAAGACTAGCTTGCAATGGAGATGGGCAAGCTTTATAGATGGAGGAAGGGGAGTTGGGATCCCTATAATCATGGGATTGGCCCTATCATCAAGGAAGCTTCCATGAGAGGTGGCAAACCACTTCCTCTCTATGGAAATCTGTAGCCAAACCTCCCAACTCAAGATAGATATCAGTTCCTGGATCAGTTAGGACGAAACTTCCGCCATTTATTTTTAAAAAACACCTCTTAAATTGGCTGGCACGAGTGCGACTCTGGGACAGAGCGCCAATTGGCGTGACCTCTTTGAAGTATTTTTCCCATTGGCACGGGTACTGAACTGCCTACCCACGCCAATGCAAAAGGGGCCATTTTTAGGGTTTTTCACAAGGAGATGTCTTCAGGGAAATGAAATATCTTATTTAGAGGGATGTCATGACAGTGGTTTCAAGCCATGTCACTGCTCACAGGTCACAAAATGAGCCCTCCAATGTGTGAGACAGGGATTGCAGGGATGGTGACAAATTATTGTGTAACAGATGACCCCTAAAGCATGAGGCCCGAGAGAGAGAGGGGTGAAATGCTTTACAAGAACGTGTCCAACTGAAAACTCCACCGTCGGAAAACCTGCGCAAAGAAATACAATAGATATCTCAGATACATGATATATATGCGGTATGGGCGCAACCATCCATAACAGAGTACACAATAATCTAGATCTAAGGTATGGACGCAGCCATACAGTGAGGATCGATAAATAGACTCAGGTATGGTCGCAGCCATCCAGTAAGTGAATCATATAATAATCCATAAAATCGTAGCCTGGATTACAACAGACACAATCCAGGGTCTTGCGCTCCATCTCGACCCGAACAAAGTACACGTTCGAGCATGCGAATATGTGAGCTGAAGTCGAACATGCAAGAACATCGCCTGATTACCATCCAATGATGAAAGATGTTAACAGACGTGAGAGGTACCACCATTAATGCCAATGGTCCTCAAGGTACTATAGGTACAATCTACAACATGTGAATCACTCGATCGAAGGCCGGTAATGAAAACCTTGCGTCGAATGCGAAGAACCTGCCATTGAGGCATGCAGGCTCCAAGGCACCAGAAGGGAGTCTCTAGATCAGCTTCTCGGATAATGAGCTGGAGTCGACAGGAAGTGACCTTGATCGAAGGTGGGCCATAGTGTTTCCCACATCATTGACACAAGACAGAGAAACATGATGTTTTTTTGAATCATGATCAGATGAGAATCAGAGGGAGGTTGATATTTGTATAGGTCAACTTCTCTTGAACATATGAACGGCACGACAGTGGACTTGGCAGTATTTGACATCAAAATATCAGAGGTCATAGTGACGAGGAAAAGAGCAGATGAGAGGTCAAAAGGAATTACCCAAACCCACAGAGGCAAGTGAAAAACGAGATGAGATGTCCCCAACCTGACATGAATGCAGACAAGTGCCATGTTCAAGAGTGACATAATCCTCACACGACAATGATACTGGTTCCATTTTCCCCACCATTTCAGCGAGTACCCCTTTATTTTTACACAAGCTTGAAGAGGATACCATATGCTTGTCATATAAATTCGTCCTTCGGACGAATCCATCCTAGTAAATTTAACGAGCCATAGGAAGGAGAAACTTTGATAACGTCATTATGACTGAATCCGATGTCATTAGAGTTTAACGAGTATGACAAAGGAAGAACTCGACGTCTTTTCATATTTAGAGAGTTTTAAAAGACAGTGGAAAAGTAAACTCCAATGGTCCCTTTTCGTAAATAGTTCCTCAGATCCAAAAAGGTAGAAAACTATGTCTGAGAAAACCTCCTAGTCGCGATAGGCTAGGGTATTCATTTTTCGTAATTAATCTATCCCAGCCCGAAAAAGGGGTAAACGTATACTGGGTAGATTCCGATTCATATCCACTTTAACGAGATCGAAACGACAAGGGACTCGACAATCTTTTCATGTTTAGAGAGTCAGAAAAGAGCTGAAAGATGACTCCTCCTGGAGGAACGAGTGGTATAAAGGGTAGCAATTGGTTCCGGTAATGGTGGAACTGCTCAAAAAAAGGAAAGGTTAAGAGGCTGGCTAACAAGACCACTCATTGCAGCGGTTCCTCAAGAATGGGTAAAACAACCAAGTGAAGGCATATAATCAGCCAAGTAGATAGTGACGATGGAGTGAGAAAACCAAGGCTCATCTAGCAAAGACAGGCTGATAAGATGGCAATCACAAGAGGTAAAATGGGAAAGGTTTCATTTTTACACAAGCTTGAAATCAGGAAACTCTACTTGAAGTTGGTTTCATTTTTACACAAGCTTGAAACAAAGATAAACTATGCTTGAAACCAGTTTCATTTTTACACAAGCTTGAAATGGAAACAAACTATGCTTGAAAAAGTAAGCATGCCCCCCAGCATGGTGACTCAATTCGAGGTGCATGCCCCCCAAGCTTCAGTCCATATGAAAGGCAGATGGAGTGAATATTCAAGTTACGAGATCAAGAGAAATACTTGACTGGGATTTTACGAGATCTAAACAAAGACTCGAATTGAATGGGAACGTGTTTCATTATTTTAATGAGGTTGACACATTAAAAGAACTATCCTCAGTGCACCTTGTTTCATGGTTTAAGGAGTTTGGCACAAGATAAGGAACTCTGCTCCGACAACCTTGTTTCATTTTTTAAGGAGCTTGACACAAGACAAGGAACTCTGCTCCGACAAACTTGTTTCATTTTTTAAGGAGCTTGACACAAGACAAGGAAATCTGCTCCCAATGACTTCATCATAATGAACAAGAAGTCATCGCTTCCAAGAGTTCCACTCACGATGGAAGGAAAACATCCTGGAAGTCAGGACCCAATGCCCCCAGCACCCGATGCACGATGGCACTATCACTGAGTACAGGCACGGGGTAGGTAGCCACATAGTTGACCTGTGGTGGGGAAGATGCAGCGGGTGGATAAAAACAAGGAAGGGATGATAGCGGGCCAGTTGCCACATTAGGACCAAAGAACGAAAGCTGATCAATGGTCACGATCCGTCCTTCATGTGGAAAACATACCACACGAAAAAGGGAGGAGACAAGCATTCCTATGGCATAGGTGTAATCGCGCCCCAAGAGTAGATTGAAATCCAAGGGGCCTGGAACAGCCATCATGTCCATATCGACGGTTTTACCTCCCAAAGTAATAGGTAACCGTGGAAGGATCCGTAACGGTTGACTCGTTCTTCTGTTAAATGTCAACAGATTCTATGTAATAGGCGCAAGCAACGGTGAACCGAAAGCTTGCCAGGTAGTTGAGGATAGAACACTAACAGAGGCGCCTTCGTCTATAATGGTGCTGGGAACAACCAAACCATAGACCTGTACCGTTATCTCGAAAGGCACATAAGATGGAAGGCGATATCCTGCAAATCGACTCCAATCAAAGGAAGCGACCAAACTACTTGGAGGGGCTACCATTGAACCGAGAAGGTCTTCCCCTGGTGTTACGAAAGAAGAAGGAGCATCCTCCATGACCTCCATCTCGAAGGTGGGAGGAGTATCCTCCAGGATCTCCATCACGGGAGGGGGAGGAGTAGCTTCTTGAGGTATAGGGACAGGAGAATCTCTCTCCAAGTCCGAGGAATCTGAAGAAACAAGAAGAACCTGAGGGGTGTGAGGTCCACTCTGAACGGAAAATACTTGGTGCACCATAGATGGGGCCAGTTCGACCGATCCCACAACCAATGGTTGGTCAGGAATGGATTCCTGAATTTGAATTTCCGAGGGAGCGGGATTGACCAAGGATGACTCTTGACCAATCGTGGCATCAGCTGGTGGAGGACTCAAAGAAAGTTGTTTATAACCAGCTGGAAGGCACGACGTAGAAACAGTCGGGTTGTCCAACAATCGCTTGGCTTCATCCATATAAGGACAAAGGTGAATGGCATGGTGCCCTTGACACAACCTACAGGGATAGGTAATCTTACCCTGCTTCTTAAGAGTTTTACCAGCACTAGCTGAAGACGTGCCCCCAACCTGACTCCCAGAAGCCAAAGGCAACGGCGGGCGACCATTGGACCATGCTTCAAGCACCTTGGGAATGCCAGGGCAGTCTCGAAGAAGATGGTCTCCCATGCACAACATGCAAGGGAACTTGACTTTCCATAGAGGGTTGGGAGGTATATCGACAGAAGGCTTCTTAGGGACAATAGCTACAGAGCTAGCCTCTCCTTTATCGGATTTCTTCTTCTTTGTCTTCTTCTTCTTCTTCTTAGCCACCTGGTTACTAGAATCCAGACTTTCACCAGGTGAAGTAGAAGAGGAGGATGCAGAAACAAGCGAAGAAGGGGAGAGGTCCACCTTGGAATCAACATGATGTTGTTCAGGTGGAGGAACTGATTGACTAGTATCCGGGACATTTGGGACCACAGAGGTTGAGAACAACCAAACAGGCAACCAACCAGTTAACCCAGGAAGGGACAACGTTGCCATATAAGGAGCACCAACATTTCCAAAAGGAAGAAAATGACCAGGATTCCCATCGGAGGGGATTTCTTGGTTGGTGAACTCTGGAAAAGTTGCCATCAACAACTCAAAACCGCACACGGGCTAAAAACCAAGGCACACAATCAAACGGCCAACAAGAAAATTCTAAAAGGGCGTGTGATCGTAGGTGATTAATTTTTTACCACATTGAAAAATAAGAAACTTCACCGTTTCATGTTTTAAGAGTCGAGAAATGGTTGAAAAGGTGACTCTATCTCTTTCAGATTTGACGCAAGAATGAAAGGACAAGCGCTTGGTGATCCCTTAAAATTTAAATAGTCATAAAAGATCAAATGACTACTCAGGAATACTAGGCAAAGGGTGTACCAAATAACCGTGAACTGCAATATACACCTTGGTTTCAAAATGAAAAATAAATCAACCAAGGACTTAACGTACGTGCAGGCAATCTCCCCGAATGATGTGTCCGGTGTATCACGGGTATAGGGCGGCAGACTCAACTTCCTATGGATAAAGGATTGAAACCTAGTGGGGTCTCCCTTTATATATGCAGCGGTATGGGGAGCACAAGTCCGTACTAGCGTTGTCTAAAGCCAAGAGGCAAACGACAACTACTAGGTTTTAAGACGCCGGAACACGTCTCTAGCCTAGACCTTTAAATGTGTTTCGTTAGATTTCAATGCTGCCTTAGTGTAAATTGAGTAAATTTTAAAGTTTATCTTCAATTACGTTTCAATTTTCAGGCCCTAGCAAGTGTTATGCCAATCTCCTATATGCAGCTATATGAGAAAAGAAAACTTTCAATTCGATGAATGCTATCTAGTTAAGGGAAGAGCTTCAAACAATGATGCGACATAAAACAACACTGCAAACAAAATCTTTTCCAAACTAGATGACTTTCACTATCCAAAAGTAATTTCAAACATTCAACGATGTGAATAATGCAATGTAATCTATGCAAAATCCTCTTTTCGAAAACTATGCAATTGTAATCTATGCACAATTTCCTTTTCTTTTTCAAATGATAAGAGTGCACTCAATGCATTTTTCGATGAAATGATAATCTATTTAATGCATACTTTTAATAAAAGAGAATGCAATCAAAGCAATTTCTAGTTTTCGATCATTAAAGAATGTAATCTAAGCTCAATGATGGATCTCAAAAAATACTTTTCAATGCAATGTGATCTAATGCATTTTAAATAAAAGAACACTTTGAGACGAAAACTAAATAAACGCAAATATTCTTAATGAAGGATGAATGCAAAAGAGATGTAAACAAACACTAAGAATGCAATCGTTGTTTCAAACACTTTGTCACGAAATCCCTCAAAAGGCGACAAGACATATGAGGTCAAACACAAAGAGGACTTCCAAAGCAAGAGATCAAAACAATGCATTCATTCCCTTTTACATCAAACAATCATGGAAATAAGACATCCCAAACAACGAGCAATGTAATCTATGCTCATACAGGGAAAAGACTGGAAAGGAAAGACACACTAGTGAAGGATTTAGGGAAAAGGTCTCAATTTTCACACATCCTGAAATTGGCTTGACTTGTACATTGACAACTAGCACCAACTGGCGCGACTTGCACACTGACAACTAGCGCCAATGGCCAATTGGTGTGGGTTGCTAATTGACAACAAGCGCCAATGCCTGAAAATGGAAAAAAAAAACAAAGAATTTCTCCCAACCAAGACCAGACTCACCACTTCAAGCAGAATCTCCAAGACTCAAATGAACCATGTGATCTAGGCTCAAAGCGAGACAGACACAGATCAAGCTCAGAAATCTCAAAACAGAGTAAACCCTAGTACCTTACAGGATTGGCGCGACTGTAAGGCTGAAACTAGCGCTAGAATAGAATTGGCATGGGTAATACACTAGCAACCTGTGCCAATGGGCGTGACTGTCAAGCTGAAAAGCACGTCAGTCGAGTTTACTAGTCAAAAACAAAAAAGAGAAATCTAGCAAGCAAACCAGTGATAATCAAGCTATCCAAATGACAAATTCACAGAAAGAACTAGCCCAAAGAGCCGATCAAGCAACCAGAATCGACAAACGACCGAAAAGACAAGACAATGCCCCAAGTGTTCAGTTTACAAACTAAACCGGAGATTGAATGAAGTAGCTTTGATCTACTTCGCAATTGTAGAGCAACAGCGTTTCGAAGGCTATCTGGCCAACTTCAGGTTCTGTCTATAGCTTATAAAATGAACGAAAACAAGCTAACGATCCCCAGTCGAGTCACCAATTTGTTGTGGAGGTAAATCCCCTCTGCGGACAGAGGTGATCCCTACTAGCCCAGACCGGGTCTAGCAACAATCAATCATGCTATAGTGCAGGTTCCTAATTGCAAATAAACCAACTAGCGATGAAGGCTTACCTGGAATCTAACGCAGTCATTGTAGAAGAGGTGGCGCTCTCATTCCTCAGCTCTGGCAGATCACGATCCCCATGATCTCCATGATGGGACACCTACACATGCGAGAAACAAAAAAAACGCAAGCGTAAAATCCAGTAGATGCAACTATATGTCAGTTAGAAAGGACATAACTCATCATTATAAACAACAAGAGTGGAACCATAACCAATAGTTGTTCATTAATAATCAATCAAAGGAAAATTACAACCATAGTTCTAACGCTGAATTCTCCTTCGGAGGGTCGCCAGTGGAACACGTCTCAAAAGCCTATCAAGTATGGGACAAGCCTCTCTCTTCAGCTCTTGACAACAGTCTCCTTTCTTGAAATTGGCCTTAAGGGAATTATGGAGGCTCTTGTAGCATAAGGCTCTTGGGAATTTGGGAACTTGAAGACTAGCTTGCAATGGAGATGGGCAAGCTTTTATAGATGGAGGAAGGGGAGTTGGGATCCCTATAATCATGGGATTGGCCCTATCATCAAGGAATCTTCCATGAGAGCTGGAAAACCACTTCCTCTCTATGGAAATCCATAGCCAAACCTCCCAACTCAAGATAGATATCAGTTCCTGGATCAGTTAGGACGAAACTTCTGCCATTTATTTTTAAAAAACACCTCTTAAATTGGCTGGCACGAGTGCAACTCTGGTACAGAGCGCCAATTGGCGTGACCTCTTTGAAGTATTTTCTCCATTGGTGCGGGTACTGAACTGTCTACCCACGCCAATGGAAAAAGGGCTATTTTTAGGGTTTTTCACAAGGAGATGTCTTCAGGGCAATGAAAGCTCTTGTTCAGAGGGATGTCATGATAGTGGTTTCAAGCCATTTCACTGCTCATAGGTCAATAAATGAGCCCTCTAATGTGCGGGATGGGGATTGCAGGGACGGTGACAAATTACTGTGTAACACCCCATATTCAGACTTTGAGGTCAAGCCTCATCCTTCTTCATCATCGCAGTTTCATCTGGAGATTGTGCAGTGTTGCTGGGTGTTGCTGGGGAGGTTTTCTACAACACTATCCTTGGCTAGTTTTCCAAAGGAGGGAGCTTCCATTCCCTTGGGATATCAGTAAGGGATGTTTATGAGTATATTCCACCATATTTGGCACCAAGCCAACCACTTACCATCATTAGCAGTGCAGTCCCTCTCTTAGACAGTGTTATTCTTGGAGAACATTTGCTGTGAGGGATCAACAGATAGTTTGTAGGGTGAGATCTCAGGTGAAAGGAGAAAAATTTCACTCTAGAGATCCATTGGATAATATATTTTCATTGATTGGAGCATCTTCAGCCTTCTCCACTTATTCCTAGTTTTTGAGTTGTTGTTGCTACCGAGCAACTCTAGCATTTTGCAGTTTTGCTTATTTTAGCCAATCCTTCTAGGATTGACTTGAGGTAGTGATTGGGAGCTTAGATCTTCTCTCCCAGTGATTGTATGAGCCATATATTTTCATATCTATGTATTGACATGTGTTTTAGCAATTTTTCCATATAGAATTGCGTAATTATAGCCTAGCGCTTTATTCATGTAGCGGTGCTCCTCATATTTTCATGTACATTTCTCTTGAGACTTGTAGTGCCTTGCTTTAGTGATCATTTCCTCAAGGATTTGTATATCTTATGCTGCTATGATATAATATGATGGCTATTAGGATTCTCCTGTATTTTATGTGTTAATGTATTCACTGCTTCTCCATTGGTGGTGTTTTACATATTGTTGTAGCTCCGTATTGGTAATAACTCAGATTATTCCCAATAGTGTAGTTGTTCCAATTTTGGAACATTATAGTGGTATCAGAGCATAGAACTTGGCACAGCCTATGCGTTCGATATAAAAAGGAGATGAAGAAGAAGATGAGCTTGCTCTCATCTATTTTTATAGGAAAGAAGAGCCTCCCCAAGGAGGAGAATCAAATATAAGAAAAGGAAGGTCCATGCACTTCCTATTCTCATGAAGGCAAAGAAGATAGGCATGGAGGATACTTGGATCATCTGATCTTAAGTAAGTACCTGGGTGAATATAAATCTCAATCTATATCATTCAGGGGAACTACAACATTCTCATAGTTTATTCAACAGAAGGAGGAGAGAAGGTCCTGCAGTTGAAAGGAAATTAGAGGCAATAGGTTCCTATTATCTACATTTGATGGGTATACTTCAGCAAGAGCTTGGGTGAGGAAGCTGGAGGCATTTTTTCTGCTACATCCAATGGTAAAGAAAGAAGAAGTGGAGATTTCAGTGCTGCACATGGAGGATGAAGCCTTTGTTTGGTGGTTCAAACCCTTGGTTCATTAAAGGGTTAGTTCTTTTGCATAATTTGCTCAAAGGTTAATCAAAACCTTTGATGGAGAGAGGACAAAGGAGGAAAGGCTCACAACACCATGGGTGGAGGATTGCACCAATGCTGCTGCAGCTTTGGGGGAGAAACCTTATATACCTATCGAGGAGACAACCATTGCATCAGGAGGAAGTGCCAGTGTAGCCACACAAGAACATCCCAATATCCACCAAGGTATGAGTGAAGTTACACCTTCCATTTCAGCAAATCATTTAAAAGATTATGGAAAATCATCTTTAAAGGTCCAAGAATCTACACATCTTGCTATTCTAGAGCACCATGATTGCACTGAATTGTGCAAAGGGTTTAAGGAGGAGATGAAACCTCATCCTCATACACTTTTGATGAGTCTCATTCAGCCCTTGAGGTTGGGATGTGAACCATTGAAGGATGAAACAAACCATGGTGCCTTCATGATAAAAAAGGAAACATACTTTGAAACAGAGGTTGAAACAGTTGCTACACCATTGGAGGAATTAGCAGTGTTGTTAAACATGGGTGGAGAGGAGATATTACCTCCATCACATTTGGGTCCTCATGGATCCAACATAGCCCCGGGTGAGAGATATTTTCTAAGATGTCTCCAAGGAGCTGCATTTCAAACTTCCATGAAATACAAAGGGGAAGGTATGGATTGGGAGAATGGTGATCCTCATTAGAGGGAAACCAATGGAGGAAAGAGGAGAAGACATCCACAAGGAGTTGAGTGGGTGTGGATGAGGAGCAAGAGGCTGATTAGCCACTTGAAAATATATGATACCAGGCAGTAGGAGGCTTGGCTGCATTGGCTCCTCTTGAAGGAGTTTGGCCATCACTTAGTGCATCCTCTTTTCAGGAGGATGGGAATGAACAAGAGGTGGCAGGATGTTTACATCATTGAGAAGCAGGGAGTATGGGTACATGGTGCTGATATAGTATATATATCAGTCATGATACCTTCATCACATGAGTTATGTGATGTGAGCATGAGGAGGAAACAAGCACTTGGGTTGCTTGGGCTGTATTGGAGAGAGAACAAGAATATTTTCTCTCATATGATGTATGGTGTTGTAGGAGTAGAGGAGGGAAATATCATAGTTTAAAGGGACTATTCCTTGGCTTGGACTGATCAGGAGGCATTTCCATCTTGGGAGAAGCTTCATATTTGCAGCAGCATTGCCAGAGGTGTTCTTGACAAGGATCATGTCAGGAAACAAAGATTGGTATGGGAAAGAGCATTTTTGCATGAGTTCACAATGTTGTCACTTGGGAGTAGGGTCACATACATGGATCCATCTGTCATCTTACTTCCAGCCTATGGTAAGAGCCTTGTGTTTACATTTTCTGATTTACATACTCTTATCATTATGTTGCAATGCATAGCTCCTCAAAGGGGCAGATTTTTCATGTTGCTCCATGAGCAAAGTTGGGCCAAACCATATGATGGAGACAACCATATATTATGTGGCCTTGGGAAAAGGTTTTCTCATTACATGTATGTTCAGCCAATTCATGTACTTGACCATGTATTAAGAAACATTTTTCCATGTAAAATTCTGAAGCAGCAGTTTGAAAAACTGCGTTGTATCTATTTGGGAGATTGTTGGTACCATCAAGAATCATGTAAGACCATTAGTAATTCCTCTATTATAATGCTCAACATGTTTCCATTTTATTATATTTTCTATATTCTTATGGGGAGCATGATTAGTGGATTGACACATGAGTTGAATGTGTCATTGACGGAAGATGATTCCCTTAGTTTATGCATTACATGTTCTAATAAGAACATGAGAGAAGATATGGCCACCACAACCACCTATTTGCTTTCTTTTGAGGTGTGCATGAGTTTGATGATGATATCCATCCATTTTATGTATATGGGCATGTATTTGATTTTGTATTTCTGATTCACTCATCTATTTACTATTCAGTAGTAGAGGTGATATTTTATGTATAATGCTTTCCATGTTATTTTCTGCAGCTGCAGTGGGTGAGGTTGTGTTGTAACCCTATGAGACATTGTTTGTACCTAGCTTCACATGGTATAACCTACAGTAAACATGTCATTGGGGTATTCTATGATTATCATGTCCTACTCATCATGGATGAAATGTCTTGGGCCAGCTGGATTATCATTGATGGAGGAGAAATCCTTGGAGGATTTCTCTTCATTTTGCCACTTGAGGGAAATAATTTTGCATCCCATGATCAGAAAAAACTCTAAACTTATCATAATTGGAGAGGAGGACAGCATGGGGCAAGCTATGAGGCTTTCCATATTCATATTTTCAGCCCACCTTCATTTCCGGAGCTCAAGGTGGAGGGAGATTTCTATTAGTTGCCATGTTGGGAGGCAAATTATGTTGTATGGATGATTGCTTGGGGATGGGAGATTGATATGGGGATGATGAGTCCCATTTTATATCAGATCCCATGCTTCAAGGAGGCCCTTAGACAGCCCAATTTTTCCTCCATGGATATTTGTTTCTACATGACAGCTCTTTGGGGATGTTCACCAAAAGCTAGATTACATATGTTGGAGGGACAACTTGGAAACTTGATTTATGATATGGAATCCTTCTCTCAGAGGATTTCATCATGAATGGATGCTACAGGGGGAGTAAGGGGAAAATGAATCAGTCTATCCTTGCACTTTCTTGAGGACAAGCAATCTTTGAGAGGGGAGGACTGTAATGTTCCTAATTTTATGGAACATTAAATTTTGCCATTTTCACGTAGGAGCTAAAATAAAATGGGTGGGGGACCCATTAATTTCATGAATAAGAGATAAAAATCCTCTTAGTGGGAAAGAGTATCACTTATAGAGTTGGATTCCACACCTCCATGTGTGAAAGGAGACTTTTGCAGGAAGGCTAGGTCAAGTTTGAATAATTCAAACTACGTAGTGGTAGGAGATGGAAAGGTATCTTGTGGGCCAACGCAGTGGAAAGGGAGGGAAGGTTTCTTGAGGAGGAAGCTATCATGAGTGGGACCCATGGAGAGGGATATCTCATTGTTTAAGAGGAGGGCAAGGTAGCCATTGTGATTCATGTCGAGTATTATTCATCTTTGGTCCTTTGGACTTGCTGCAGTCTCTCACTGTTTAGCAAGAATTTCTGGGGAATTCTTGTTTAGGATTTCCTCTCCTTATTTAGTAGCTCTTTGAGGATTTCACTCCATTCCCCATATTCATACTTTTAGGTCAAGCCTCATCCTTCTTCATCATCACAGTTTCAGCTGGAGATTGTGCAGTGTTGTTGGGTATTGCCGGGGAGGTTTTCTACAACAATATCCTTGGCTAGTTTTCCAAAGGAGGGAGCTTCCATTCCATTGGGAGATCAGTAAGGGAGGTTTATGAGTAGATTCCACCATCTTTGGCACCATACCAACCACTTACCATCATTAGTAGCGCAGTCCCTCTCTTAGACAATGTTATTCTTGGAGAGCATTTGTTGTGAGGGATCAACAGATAGTTTGGGGGGTGAGATCTTAGGTTAAAGGAGTAGCCTTTCACTCTAGAGATCCATTGGATAATATCTTGTCATTGATTCGAGCATCTTCAGCCTTCTCCACTTATTCCCATTTTTTGAGTTGCTGCTGCTACCCAACAACTTTGGCATTTTGCAGTTTGGCTTATTTTAGCCAATCCTTCTAGGATTGACTTGAGGTAGTGATTGGGAGCTCAGATATTATCTCCCAATGATTGTATGAGCCATATATTTTCATATCTATGTATTGACATGTGTTTTAGAAGTTTTTCCATATAGAACTGTGTAGTTATAGCCTAGGGATTTATTCATGTAGCAGTGCTCCTCATATTTTCATGTACATTTCTCTTGAGACTTGTAGTACCTTGCTTGAGTGATCATTTCCTGAAGGATTTTTATATCTTATGCTGCTATGATATAATATGATGGCTATTTGGATTCTCCAGTATTTTATGTGTTAATGTATTCACTGCTGCTCCATTGGGGGAGTTTTACATATTGTTGTAGCTCCACATTGGTAATAACTCAGATTATTCCCAATCGTGTAGCTGTTCCAATTTTGGAACATTACAGGGCCCAATATTTTGGCCTTAGTCTCTCTCGTATGTATTCATATTTATCTTTCTGCCATTGTAGCTAGTTTCCTTTATGAGTTCTAGCTAGTTTGTTTACATTTAAATTTACTATTTTTAATTTTCTTTATTTTATTCTTAATGTAGTTAGGTTTTCATAGATTATGGTACAATAGCATATAATCTCATAAAGTTGTGTGTTAAAGCATCCCTCTCTCATCTCTTCCATTAGAGCTTGAGGAGGGTAGATCTCCACCACAGGCCCAAATTTTCTCTTTAATCTATGATTTATAGGAAAGAATAGATAGGTTGTTGTAGTGTCATGAACATGTTGAGAATATTGAGTTAGATTTATGTTTTAATACTTAATTAGGTTTACTTTTCATATTCAAATCATCTTTTCTGTCTTCTTCATCATAAATTTTCCAATGTTTGTTGCATGAATAGGTAGTTTTCTTGTAGGTTCAAGTAGCACAATAGAGGAGGACTTCACTAGCACCCCTAACTTCATTTCTCACCTCTTATCAACCTTATTTCAAACAAATTGCCTTCAACCATGTTTTTGAGGTATTCACCTATTGTCCAAGTAAATCCCCTCTGCGGACAAAGGCGATCCCTCTAGCCCTAGGGTGGGTCTAGCAACTACGAGAACATACTAACATCTACCTTCCTAGATTGTAAATGAAATTCACAACAAAGAAGATGGCCTACCCTACTCTGATGCTATGTTGTCGCCTTTCATCAAAGCTTCTTGATCTCTTGTTATTCCTTAAGCTCGATATATGCTACTACCAATGTTCAATTACTTGTACATACGGTCAAGACACCACAATGAGCGTAAAATCACAAAAAAAATGAAACATTTACAACCTATCTAATTGATTAAGGAATGCTAGAAATATCATTATAAATGTAGAAAAGAGTGGAAGATAAACATCAGATGCATTTTATTATGATAAAGACAAGGGGAGTTTACAACCAAACCTTGATGTTGAGGCTCTCCTTTGGCAAGTCTGTATCCAAACATGTTTGCAACACCCTCATAAACAAAGGTCCAATATCTCACTATGTTCCCAACAAAAAAAAACAATCACACTCTGCACTATTGTCCCGAATCTATAATTGCTTCTCCTTTCCATCATCACTCACTAACTAAAATTGTAGAGTTGAAGGAGGTATCCTTATATAACAATGGAGGAGGAGGTTATGGGCCCTCAAATGATGGGAAAATATCTTATCCTTTGGAGTCATTCCTATTTCTTGGGAACAAGAAGCCCAAAGGGGAATTCCTTGGCCATATCCTCAAAACAAACTTTCCAGCTCACCGCCTTGCGAAGCTTCTAATCGTGGAAGCTTCCTTTCTATTTAAAAAACTTTCCAAAATAGGATCAGTATGATTCAGACATTAGGAAATAGCACCGATCGGCGTGGGCCTCAATGTAAATCTCTGCTATTGGCGCGGGTCAAACACTGAGAGAAAGCGTCGACCTTGAAAACCAGGTTTTTATAAAGGTTTTTCAGAAAAGTTGTAAAGGGAGATGATTTGGTAGACAAAATGTGGTTCAGGGGTATGTATTCCATGCTTATAAAGTAAACAAGGGTCACTGTATGGGTCCTCTAGGATCAAGGAATGGGGAGCACAAGGAGAGTGAAAAATTGCTCTGTAACAGATTCCCCTTAAAGTATGAAGTCCCAACATGAGTGAGGGGTGAAATTATTTACAAGTACGTGCAAGGAACCAGATGTTGCTGTCAGGAGACCTACAAATCAAGCATAGATACATATACATAACTGAAATCGTTGATGAAAATACATGAATCCATGGTATAGGTGTAGCTATCCATCAAGAAGAGGATCATGTGAATGGATCCTTGGCATGGATGCAACCATTTGAATGAAGGGATCATATGAAATAGATCTATGGCATGGGTGTAGCCATCCATATAGAGAGGATCAAAACAAGAGAACCCACGGTATGGTTGCAACCATCCATATAAAGTATCATGTATATAATCATCAATGATTCATCACTCCTCGCAACCTGAACTTTTGTGATCGAAGCATAGGGTCTTGTGCTCCAACACCACTCGATCAAAGTAAAAATTCCAACATGTGAATAGACGTGTTGAAGTTGAACATGCTAGAAAATCACTTGATTACTGGTCAATTATGTGAACCGTTAACAAGTGCGAGAGAAACCACCCATAATTTTAATGGCTCTCAAGGTACTACTAGTATAATCCACAAAATGTGAATAGTGAGCTAAAGTCGAATACCCGTGAAATCACCCAATCGAAGGCCAATGATATGAACCTGTCATTGAATGTGAAGAACTTTCCATTAGGTCATGCAATCTATAAGGTACTAGAAAGGATTCTCTAGATCGACTTCCCAGATAATGAGCTGAAGTCGACAGGAAGCAGTCCGTCGAAGGAGGGTCATAATGAATCCCACTTCATCGACGCGAAACAGAAAAGGTAATATGAGTGTGAATCAAGACTGAAATATAGGATCAAGGAATGTAAAAAATGCAGAAGGATTTTCTCTTGAACATATTGGCGACAGGACACTAGAATTTGGCATTGTTTGACTCAAATAGGATCAGACATCATGTTGACAATATTGGTAATCGAATGAGAGGAAAACAGATTTCCCAAACCCATGGAGGCAAAGTGAAAGAATGAAGATATCCCAACCCGACATGAACTGTAGACAAGTGTCATGTTCAAGAGTGACATACTGCCAGCACAACTGAAAAATATCTTCCATTTCCCCCACCATTTCTAGCGAATACCTCTTTATTTTTACAGAAGCTTGAAGAGGATAACATATGCTTGTTGTATAAGTTTGTCCTTCAGACAAATCCATCCTAGTACATTTTATGAGTCCTATCAAGGAAGAACTCAGGTAACGTCATGGTGACGATTTCCGATGTCATCAGGGTTTAATGAGTCTAACAAAGGGAGAACTTGACATATTTTCATGTTTAGAGAGTTTGAAAAGAACTGGAAAAGAAAACTCCAGCATGTCCCTTTTCGTAAATAGTCCCTCAGATCCGAAAAGGTAGAAAACAATATTTGAAAGAACCTCTTAGTCGCGATAGGATAAGGTATTCCTTTTTTGTAAATAATCTATCCCAACCTGAAAAAGGAGTAAACATATACTGGGTAGATATCATTTCATAGCCATTTAACGAGTTCAAAACTTCAAGAGTCTCGGTAATCTTTTCAACTTTTAAGAGTCAGAAAAGCATTGAAAGTTGACTCCTCCTGGAGGAATAAGTGTTATTAAAGGTAGCAACTGGTTCTAGTAATGGTGGAACTGCTTAGAACATGATAAAATTCAAGAGGCTGGCTAACACGACCACTCACTGCAGTGGTTCCTCAATAATGGGTAAAACAATCAAGTGAGGGCATATGATCGACCAAGCAGATGGTGACGATGGAATGAGAAAAACCAAGGCTCATCTGGAAAAACGGGCTGATAAAATGGAAATCATGAGAGGTAAAATAAGAATTATTTCATTTTTACACAATCTTGAAATCAAGAAACTCTGCTTGAGGTTGGTTTTATTTTTACACAAACTTGAAACTTTGTAGAATACTATGCTTGAAACCGGTTTCATTTTTACACAAGATTGAAACGGAAACAAACTATGCTTGAAAATTGGTTTCATTATTACACAAGCTTGAAACAAAGATAAAATATGCTTGAAAAATATTTGCATGCCCCGAGCATGGTGACTCAATTTGAGGTACATGCCCCCAAGCTTCAGTCCATTCGCCTGAGTAGACAGCTAGTTACTGACAGGTGGATGGAATGAAGGTTCAATTATGAGATCAGGCGAAAGACTAGACTTGGATTTCACATGATCTAATAAAAGACTCAAATTGAAAAGGGAACCTGTTTCTTTTTTTAACGAGGTTGACATAGTAAAAGAACTATACTCATGACCTAATTAATTTTTTAATGAGGTTGACATAGTAAACGAACTATCCTCATAAGAGCTTGTTTCATTTTTTAAGGAGCTTGAAACAAAAAAATGAACTATGCTCTAACGAGCTTGTTTCATGTTTTAAGGAGCTTGACACAAGAAAATGAACTCTGCTCTGACGAGCTTGTTTCATTTTTTAAGGAGCTTGACACAAGAAAATGAACTCTGCTTTGAGGACCTTGTTTCATTTTTTCAGTAGCTTGACATAAGAAAATGAACTATGCTTTGAGGATAACTCAGCATGTTGAATAATAATTCATGGCTTCCAAGAGTTTCTCATATGATGGGTGAACAACATCTAAAAAATTAGGACCCAATTCCCCCAGCACACGATGCACAATGGCACTATCACTGAATATGGACATGGGACAAGTAGCCACATAATTAACCTGGGGAGGATACAATCGGCGGATAAAAACCCAGAATAGATGACGGTAGACCAAATGTCACATCAGGACCAAAGAATGAAAGTTGATTAATGGTCATGGTCTAACCTTCATGTGGAAAACAAATCACATGAAAGAGGGAAGAGACAAGTGCTCCCATGACATAAGTATAGTCATGCCCCAGGAGTAAATGAAGTCCAAGGGGCATAGAACAACCATCATGTCTATATAGATAGTTTTCCCTCCAAAAGTAATAGGCAACTTTGGAAGGATCCCTAGTGGTTGACTAGTTCCTCTGTTAAACGCGAACAGATTCTGCGTAATAGGCACAAGTGGTGGAGAACCAGAAGCTTGCCAACTAGTTGAGGATAAATACTAATAGACATGAGTTAATCTATAATCATACAAGGTATGCCCACATGATAGGCCTATACCATAATCTCAAAAGGCACGTAAGAAGGAAGAAGGTATCCCACAAATCGACTCCAATCAAAGGAAGCGGCTAAACTAGTTGGAGGGGGTACCATTGAACTGATATGGTATTCCCTTGGTGTTACCAGAGCAAGAGGATCATCCCCTAAAAGCTCCATCATAGGATCAAGAGGAGAAATTGCTTGAACCACAGGGACGGGAGAATCTTTCTCCAAGTCCGAGGAATTTGAAGAAACAAGAAGAACATGAGGGGAATGAGATCTACTCTCGATGGAAAAGATCTGCTGAACCCTGGGTGAGATCAGATCAACCGATTCCACAACCAATGGTTGGTCGGGAATGGATGCATGAATTTGAAGTTATGAGGGAATGGGATCGACCGAGGATGACTCTCGACCAATCATTGAATCAACTAGTAGAGGACTCGAAGAAAGCTTCTTGTAACCAAACAGAAGGAAGGGTGCGGAAATAATAAGGTTGTCCAACACTCTCATGGCTTCATCCATATACAGACAAAGGTGAATGGGATGATGCCCTTCACACAACCTACAGGGATTCGTAATCTTACCCTATTTCTTATGAATCTTATCAGTCATACTCGAAGATGTGACACCAATATGACTTCCAGAAGCCAAAGGAAATGATGGATGGTTGTTGGACCACGCTTAAAGTACCTTGGGAATGCCAGGGTAGTCTCAAAGAAGATGGTCACATTTGCACAACATGCAAGGGAATTTTAATTTCTGTGGAAGGTTGGATGGTTTATCAATGGATGGTGTCTGAGGTGAAATAGCTGCAGAGCTGGCCTCTCTCTTATATGACTTCTTCTTCTTCATCATCTTCTTCTTATTCTTAGCCACCTGGTTACTAGAATCCAGACTTTCACCAGGCGAAGAAAGGGAGAGATCCACCTTGGAATCAACATGATTTTGTTAAGGTGGAGGGGATGATTGTATAGTGAGCGGAACATTTGAGACCACAAAGGTCAAGAAAAACCAAACAGGCAACCCAACAGTTAACCTCGACAGGGACAACGTTGCCATTTAAGGAGCAGCAACATTCCCAAATGCAGGAAAAGGACCAGGATTCCCTTCAGAGGGGATTCCTTGGTTGGTGAACTCTGGAAATGTTGCCATTGGAGACAACCCTAAAACAAAATACTAAGGAAGATAACTTTAACCAGGAATATTTCATGGGCAGTTAATATTTTAAGTCATTGAAACAAAACTCTATCGTTTCATATTTTAAGAGTCGAGAAATAGGAAAAAGGTGACTCTATCACTTTTGAGTTGAACAAGAATGAAAGGACAAGAGCTCAATGATCTTTTCACTTTTAGAGAGTCATGAAAAGATTAAAATTATTACTCAGGTAATCTAAGCAAGAGGGTGTACCAAGTTTTCATGAAATGCCATATACACCTTGGTGATCAAATGAAAGAGAAATGACCAAGGACTTGGCGTACGTGCAGGTGGTATCCCTAAATGTTGTATTCCGTGTATCAGGGTTAGAGGGTGACAGATTTGGCTTCCTGTGGATAAAGGATTTGAACCTATAGGGATCTCACTTTATATATGCGACAGTACGGGGAGCACAAGTCCGTAATAGTGTTGTCTAAAGCCAAATGGAAAACGACAGCTACTAGGTTTAGACACTAGAACACGTCACTAGCCTAGACCTCTAAAATATTTGCGTTAGGCTTCAATGCTTCCTTAGATTGATCGAATAAATTTTAAAGTTGATCTTGAATTATGTCTCAGTTTCAAGGCCCTATCGAATGTCATCTGACAATCTCCTATATGCAGCTATATGAGAAAATAAATATTTCAATTCAATGAATGCTATCTAATTAAAGGAAGAGTCTCAAACAATGATGCAACAAACAATGAACGTTTTCCTAATTAGATGACTTTCACTATCCAAAAGTAATCTAAAACATTCAATGATGCGAATTATGCAATGTAATCTATGAGAAATTATATTTTTTGAAAACTATGCAATTGTAATCTATGCATAATTTCCTTTTTCTTTTGAAAGAATAAGAATGCACTCAATGCATTTTTTGATGAAATGAGAATCTACTTAATGCATGCTTCTAATGAAAGAGAATGCACTCAATGTGATTTTTAGCTTCCAATCATTTAACATAATGTAATCTAAGTTCAATGATGGATCTCAAAAAAGACTTTTCAATGCAATGTGATTTAATGCATTTTAATGAAAAGAAAACTTTGAGATGAAAACTAAATGAACACAAATTTCCTTAATGGAAGGATGAATGCAAAAGGGATGCAAACAAACATTAAGAATGCAATCGTTGTTTTAAACACTTCGTAACGAGATTCCTCAAAAGGCTACAAGACACATGAGTTATAGAAAAATAGGAATTCCAAAGTGTGGGTTCAAAAAAGACACTCATTCCCTTTTACATCAAGGAATCATAGAAAGAAGACTTTTTAGTTGAACAATGAGCAATGTAATCTATGCTCAGAAGTGAACAAGCAGACCAAATGAACTCGAGATAGACTTGAGGCTTGAACACTCAATCAACCAAAAAGTAAAAGCCAATCAACTATTGATGGCTCACCAAAAAATGAGACTAACTCAATCAGAAGGGTGATGTCTCGCGAAGCATGCAACCAGGCAATTGACGCACAATCCTAGAAAAAAATAGGATGTAAGGATGCACATCTAAACAGGAAAAACAACCAAAAAAAAAAACCAACAAGCCAATCAAACCCACTTGATTGAAGGGGAGAACATGTAAATCATACAGAGAAAAGGACTGGAAGGGAAAGACACACTAGTGAAGGACTTGGGGGAAAAAATTAATTTCTCACACACCCTGAAATTGGCACAACTTTTGTGGGTGAAACTAGCACCAACTGGCATGACTTGCTAACTGAAAACTAGTGCCAAATGGCATGACTGCCGGACAAATAAAAGTTCCAGTGCCTGAAAAAGAAAAAACAAATAATTTCCCCTAACCAATACCAGACTCACCACTTCAAGAAAAAACTAAAAGATCTTAATTGGTGAAAAACATAGGAAAAAATAGGGAAAAGGTCGTTCAACTAAATTCGTTGAATGAATAAGACCTCAAAGAGTGACAAACTCAAAGGAAACTCCCTAGTGGAGTCGCCAATTTTTTGTCCAGGTAAATCCCCTCGTGGATAGAGGCGATCCCTCTAGCCCTAGGGTGGGTCTAGCAACTACGGGAACATACTAACATCTACCTTCCTAGATTGTAAATGAAATTCACAGTAAAGAAGATGGCATACCCTATTTTGATGCTATGTTGTCAACTTCTGTCGAAGCTTCTTTATCTGTCGTTCTTCCTCAAGCTCGATACATGTTGCTACCAACGTTCAATTAATTGTACAGATAGTTAGGATACCATGACAAGCGTAAAATCACGACAAACATGAAACGATTACAACCTATATAACTGATCAAGGAATGCTAGAAATTTCATTATAAATGTAAACAAGAGTCTAAGATAAACATCAGATGCATTTTATTATGATAAAGACAAGGGGAGTTTACAACCAAGCCTTGATGTTGAGGCTCTCCTTCGGCAGGTCTGTATCCAAGCACATTTACAACACCCTCATACATAAAGTTCCAATATCTCACTATCTTCCCAATGCACAAAAAAATCACACTCTACATTATTCTCCCGAATCTATAATTGCTTCTCCTTTCTATCATCACTCACTAACTAAAACTGTAGAGCTGAAGGAGGTCTCCTTATATAACAACAGAGGAGGAGGTTATGGGCCCTCAAATTATGGGAAAAGAACTTATCCTTTGGAGTAGTTCCTATTTCTTGGGAACAATAAGCCCAAAGGGGAATTCCTGGGCCATATCCTCAATAAACACTTTCCATCTCATTGCCTCGCAAAGCTTCTAGTCGTAGAAGCTTCCTTTATTTAAAAAAATTTCCAAGACATGATTGGCGTGGGTCAGACATTAGAACAAAGCGCCAATCGGCATGGACCTCAGTGTAAATCTCTGCTATTGGCGCGGGTCAAACACTGAGAGAAAGTGCTGACCTTGAAAACCAAGTTTTATAAGGATTTTTCAGAAAATTTGTAAAGGGAGATGATTTTTCAGACAAAATGTGGTTCAGGGGTATGTATTCCATGCTTGGATAGTACACAAGGGTCACCGTATGGGTCCTCCAAGATCAAGGAACGGGGAGTACAAGGATAGAGACAAATTGCTCTGTAACATCACCTTCACACCATGAGAAACCATAGAAGTGAAACATAGGCTTTGCAAGAGGTTCTCAGCTTTTACAAGGGGTTGGCCACCTTCCACCCATGCAATTACACCTTCATTCCACCTCCCCTACACTTTTCTCCATCATTTTTGGTCTATTTTCCCTCTGCTTTTTTCTTGTAGAAATTCAAGACTTTCCTCTAGCACTACAAGAAACCTATAACAGACCCTCTAATAGCACCATTTAGCCTCACCTTCATCCCAAAAACCATCATTAGCCTCATCTATACCTTCGATAACCATCAAGACACCTTCAGCCCTGTATCCATGAGTTCGAGACCTTCCTAAGCCACCTTAGTGCCTTCTCCTCCTTGCTCCAAAATAGTGCATTTACAAGCATAATTAGGTCATTATTAAAAGCATGATAGTTAAATCATGAAGTAGTTAGAGTGTGTTTAGCCATTTGTCCCAACAATGTGTGATTATATTAGTCTCCTTTCTACAATTTCAATTCAACACTTTACTTCATGAATGTTTTCTAGTTTTCTTCTATTTCTTGTCGTAGCCTACATTGTAGATTTCTTTCTTTGAAGAATAGTTAGATTTAACTTTTGTATTTAAAATATTCCTTTGAATGTTAAGAGGGTAATGGTTTTGAGTCCCTTGTATTTCTAGGTCTAATTCCGAAGTGTGATAGGCTTCACTCAGAAACCCTAGAAATAACACCCTTTCGTAGGACTCAGAAGAGGATGACATGAGTAGATCTGCATCTGCTATTTATATGGCACTGTCACCTCCAATTTTGTATGAACCTAGGGTTGATAAATTAAAGTAGAGTAGCCTCTAGGAGTTGCAACACTCTTAGTGCAATACCAGGGCTCACCAATATCCTTTAGATGATTGGCCATCGTGACCTTGATGTTAATCATAATTGGTCACATTGTTATGAAACCATCTCCCAAAATAGAAGAAAAAATAGATCAATGCCTTAGAAATCAACCACTTCGAGGGGGAAACCTCCTTTACATTACACAAATGAAAAATTCTTGGATGATAAAAGTGACAAAACCTCCTTTATATATATAGGAGTCCATGTGGTCACAATATAATCCTAGTCGACCTAACAATAATAATTTAAGGGCATAATAATAACAATAGTGGCTTTTATGGGGCACAATAATAACAATATGGGGGATACATGGGTACAACAATAACAACAATGGGGCTACACTACTAACAATAAGGGGCTACACTAGTAATATAATGACCTAACATGCCCCTCTCCTTCAAAAAAGTGTTGTCCTCAACGCTTGAGTAGCTCTAGATGCTTCTCTATATAAAAAAAATTTCCTCTCATGTGGAATCTTCAGTGAGTAAGTTCTTCCACTTGATGAGATACTATGAAATTGATCAATTTTGTAGCTGCCGATTTCTTTCTTTAGTGACTGATTCAGGTTCCAATATGATTTTTCCTTCCTCATAAAGTTCTAGAAATATTGTTTGAACTAGAAGGTTGTCACCTATAACCTTGTTGAAGCAGGAAACATGGAAAACTGGGTGAATTTGAGAAGAAGCGGGAAGCTCCAATTTGTATTCCAAGTACCAATATTTTTCAACACCTTGTAAGGACCATATTACATTGGTCATAATTTATTATCCTTCTAAGCTTGATTTAGGGACATATGTTTGTATGGTTGTAGCTGTAAAAATACCCAGTCTTATACATCAAAACTTCTCTCGCTACGATGTTGATCTGCCTATTGTTTCATTCGATTTTGTGCCAAATTTAGGTTATCCTTTAAGAGTTGGAGAACTTGTTTTTGATGCTCGCTGTGATATTCCACTGCTTGAACCTTATAATTTTCTTTTAAATATGATGTGACAGATGGTGGAGGATATCCATAAAGTGCCATAAATGGGGTCATTTTTGTTGCAGTATGGAAGGAAGTGTTATACCAGCATTCAGCCAGAGGTAACCACTTAACCCATTGTGTTTTTTTATCGGATACAAATCAATGAAGATATCCTTCCAAACATTTGTTCACTATCTCAGTTTTCCCATTGGATTGAGGATGATAAGATGATCTATGAGCTAGTTGATTACCCAAACAAGAAAATAATTTCTTCCAAAAATTTCCAGTAAAAATGGGATCTCTATCGCTTACAATAATATTTGGGTTTCCATGTCATATTTGAATTGTTTCAATAAATGTAGTAGCAATTTTATTTTTTTTAATGGATGAGATAATGCACAAAAGTGTGCATATTTGGTAAGTCTATCAACTACTACCATGATGATAGTATTTCCTTCGGACTTAGGTAAACCTATGATAAAATCCATTGAAACCACCTCCCAATGTTGACTTGGAATGGATAAAGGATGTAGTAGGCCTGGAGTCTTAATTGTCTCAACTTTACTTTGTTAGAAAACCAAACATTCCACCACAAACTTCTGAATATTAGATTTAAGGCCATCCCAAAAAATTCCTTCTTCACCGTATGTTAAGTTTTTAAAAATATTGAGTGTCTTCCTAAGGGAGGGGTGTGTAATTCCAAAATAATATATTGCTTTATTTGGGAATTATTACAAAGATATAAGTGATCTTTGTACCATAAGGAATCATTTTTCCAAATAAATGTATCAGATGTACTAGGATCTTGTTGTAATTTTTGAATGAGTGTCCACACTTATTCTCCATTCTTCCATTCATCCCTTCCTTCAGTTATCCAATTTGGTTGGATAATAGAAATGGCACAAAACAATGTTTCTACCTCTTCATCCTTTCTTAAGAGTGAATCTGCAACAACATTTAGCTTCCCCTTTTTGTAGATGATTTCAAAGTCATAACGCAACATCATTGTGACCTGCTTTTGTTGCTCTTCTAAAGATATTATTTGTTCCAAAAAGTATATAAGGCTATCATGATCATTTTTTACCTTGAAGTGTCTTCCAATTAGGTAAGGTCACCATTTATTTAGTGCATGTAGTATTTCCAACATTTCCTTCTCATAAATAACTTTCTGTAAATACTTTCCTTTAATTGGATGACTTTCAAAAGTAATGTGTCTTCCTTCTTTCATTAAAAAATCACCAATTCCATTTCCTGAGGCATCACATTCCACAATAAATGTTTTTGTGAAGTCTAGGATAGCTAAGACCACTGCTAAGCACATTGCCTCTTTAAGATGTTAAAAGGCCTTAGTTTGTTCAGGAGTCCATGAAAATCCATCTTTCTTCAATAATGTTGTTAGAGGTGATGCTATTCTCCAATAATTATTAACAAACTTGGAATAATACCATGTTAACCCAAGAAATCCTCACAACTGCTTTATGGTTGTGGGTACTTTCCATTCCTTAACGGATTTAATTTTGTTAGGGTCTACCTTAACACCCTCCTGAGATATAATATGACCCAGATATTCCACCTCTTGTACTCCAAAGAAACATTTGGAGGTTTTTTCATATAATTGTTTCTCCTCCAATAGTTTGAGCACCTTGTCAACATGTTGAACATGATCCTTCCAAGACCTAATGTAGATTAGTATATCATCAAAAAATACTAACACAAATTTTCTAACGAAGGGTTTGAAAATGGAATTCATCAATCCTAGAAATGTAGAAGGTGCATTGGTAAGGCAAAAAGGCTTGAAAAAAAATTCATAATGACCCTCATGAGTTTGAAATTTTGTTTTTGGAATATCTTCAGTCTTCATTCTAATTTGATGATATCCTGAATGAAGATCCAACTTGGTAAAATAAATTTCTCCACGTAATACATCCAATAATTCATCAATCATAGGAATGGGAAATTTATCTTTAATAGTGATATTATTTAGCTCCCCATAATCCGAACACATGCGCCATGATCCATCCTTCTTGTGCACAAATACTACTGGGGCAAAGAAAGAACTTTGACTAGGTTGAAATATACCAGCCTCTAACATTTCTACAATCATACGTTCAATTTCAATATTTTAGACATAAGGATATCTGCAAGGCTTGATATTCAGAGGAACACTTCCTTGAATCAAATGAATAACATGATCATGATCACTAATAGGTGGGAGTCCTTTGGGAGTTTCAAACACCTTGGAATGATTGTCCAAGACTTTTTTGAGATTTGAAGAAATAAATAGTTTTGCTATTGGAACTTCTAGTGAGCATAATTATGAAATTACGCCTCATTTTTGTTTCTTCGAAAGATTTTTCATTACATTAGAGATTATTGTATTTCTCGGCTTCCTTGCAATACCCCGTAATTCATTTTCCTTTCCTTCCGAAAAAAATTTCAAGAAAATTTCTTGAAAATTAAAAGCTATCGTCCCTAAATATTGTAACCATTGTACTCCTAGTACAACATCAACATTTCCCATTGGAATCGAAAGCATTGGAATATTTAATAGATATTTCCCCATGGTTAGGTTGAAATTATGCCATTTTCTAGAGAAATTTATAGTTCCTCCATTTGCAATAATCACTTGATACTCTAATGTTGGGTATAGGATGCATTTCAATTCCTTGGCTACCTTACAATGAATAAAATTATGTGTACTATCCGAGTCAATTAACATTATTACCTTTTTCTTCTTGATATGTCCTTCTACCTTTAGAGTTTGAGGAGTGGTAATTACTTCCTATGCATTACATGATATGGTCGAACTCATTTATTCTTTCTCTAGGGTTGGTTCCTTATGTATATTCTCATCTTTTGAAGTTTCTTGTTCATTTTCTTCCTCCTCCTCAAAATCTACATAAAATAATTTATTCTCGGCACACTATGACCTTTAGTGTATTTTCTATCACAACTGTAGAAAATTCCTTTTTCTCCTTTTCTTCCAATTGTTGTGGTGTCAGCCTTGTAGGTTGTGGAAGTCTAGGAGTAGCAACACTTCCATATTTATAGATGTGAGTGGTAGGCTTCTGTGTCGCCATAATTTTACATTCATTGTTTCTTGCAAACCTGAATGCCTTCTCCAATGAATCAGGTTCCCAAAGGCGAACCTCATGTTGGATGTTATCGTTTGAAGTCCCTAGGAAGATATCAATCATGTGTTCCTCTGGAATATCAGTTACCGTTATATTCAATTCTTTTTAAGTCATCAATGTGCTCCACCATTGAACCATTTTGTTTGAGATTTATCAATTGGCTAAGGAATGTGTTGCTCTTTGTATCCTCATAATGTGCTATCATTTCCTCTCTAAAAATTGACCAAGTGCCAATTTTTTTATGGGAGAAAAGCCATTGATACCATACAATTGTATTTTTTTCTAAATATAAAGTTGCAATGCATAAATTTTGTGTGTTTTTCACATTATGGAGATCAAAATATTTCTCCATATGTAGTATCCATGTTACAATATCCTTGCCATCACACTTCCTCATATCGATCTTTAGAATATGGTGGGTCTTCAATCCATCGTTAGAGTGTATGAGAACACGATTAAAATTTATTTTTTTCTCATCATGAGTTTCCTCTACTACCTTTTTGCCATTAGGAATAATTTCTTTTATCAACTTTGTCAAACCTTCCATGTCTTCTTTTAGATCATTCTTCATGTCTTCCATGTTAGCTTCCATGCATTTCTTCAAACTATCCATCTTAGTTTCCACACCTTTCTACAAAACTTCCATTTCATTATTTATTTCTCTTTGCGAGAGCGAAATTTAGTGCACTTATTCTTGTAATTTTGATATATTATGTTACACTTCTTCCTCTTCATGAGTCATAGTAGAGTATTCTGAGGGCTTATTGGGAGTTGAATTATTTTTAGGGGATATTTTAGAACCCAATACCGATATCTATGCTTCAATATGCCCTTGGAATCACTACAAACTGATTTTTCAAACAAGACTTATGCAATTCAAAAAAAAATACACACCTTTTTCATGAGTTTGAGGAGCTCTATATTGAAACTGTTGTATCTCTATAATTTTGGATCCTTGTGATTTTATCTTCGGTCTTGAAGTAGTCCTCTAAATATTATTTCCAATGGCATGGGTCTGACCTGATTTGGATTCTTCAAGGCAAAGTTATGCCGAATCTCCCACAATGACCTAATTATGGATTTTTTCAGTAGAGAGAACTTGTACGGTGTGCTAGATGTCACTGTTTTTTTCTTCGGCTCTAAAATTGATACACAAGAAACCACAGTCCATGTAATTTCGACCACATTTTACAGAATTCCAATATGATGCTCAAAGAGAGAGTTATGGTGATTTTCCCAAGGTCACCTCTTTTTGATGAAATTCGGGAGCCGACAAAAACCCTAACTACTAGAGATCATATCTCCGAAAATATTGCGAACCAAGATCTGAAATTTTTACATGAAGTGCCTCAGGATTTATTCGCAAATGGTTTTTATTTTAGCATCTGAACCTTCGTAGAATTTTTTTTTATAGCGAAAATGCCACGATGACCTATTTGAAGCTACGAAAACCTAGAATCAAAAGCTCTTATACCAAGTGTTATCAAAACAGCTCCCAAAATAGAAGAAGAGAGAGATAAACTCATTATAAATCAGCCACTTCGAGGGGGAAGCCTCCTCTACATTACATAAATGAACAATGCTTGGATGATACAAATGATAAAACCTCCTTTCTATATATAGGAGGCCATGGGATCACAGTATAATCCTAGCCGACCTAGCAATAATAATGTAGGGGCACAACAATAACAATAGTGGTTTTTATGGGGCACAATAATAACAATATGGGGGCTACAAGGGTACAACAATAACAATAAATGGGATACAATACCAACAATAAGGGGCTACAATAGTAATATAGGGATCTAACATGCATACATCTATGCCTCTCCACTTGCAAGAGACTGCCATAAATTTCATTGAATTCAACTGCTCATATATTCAAAACCAACATCATCCTTTTTCAACCGTCCCCTAAAATCACACATTGTCTCCCACCCAAAAATAGTTTTTACGCTTGTTCTTTCTCACTTCAAAAACCCTTCGCCAAAACATCGACTCAGAATCATCATACAAGGGACAACTAGGAAAAGAAAATATTCTTTAATTAAACGTTTGAAATGTGTACTTATGGAAGACTCCCCAACAAGCACAAACCCAAAGTTGTTACTTGCACCCACCGACATTGCAAATTTCAACATAAATTCCCTTAGAATCCACTTTTCCCTTCAAATCCCTATTCAATCAATGCATCCTCTTGAAGGACAGTCACTCCTACACTTGCAAGAGGAGCTCCACCATGTAGAGTATATCTTCATTGATGAAACCTTTGGAGAAAATCTCCATGGGTATGGTACCATCAGTGCACGAATTTCCAGATTATAAAAAGGAGTTTCAACATCTCTAGTTCCAAATAGAAAAGTAGGAATGCAGACTGTGTCGCATTGAAGAACATACCCCTTTTATTCCACAGACAGAGCTTCCCAGTTCCACTACTAAGGACCCAACTCTGGTGGAGTCTGCTGATGATGATGACTAATTGATAGTTATGTTTTTTGGTGTCTAGAGTATAGGTAGTTTAAAGGCAATCAAACATATGTGGCTTGGTTGGATAGGCTCATTATTTTTTGTTATTGGATGGCTTATCACCTTGTTAGGTGGCCAACAAACTTGGTTTTCCTCTTGGCAAGTTGAGGTCACATGACTACTTGCATGTGGATGAAAGTTTCCATTGTTAAATTAATGAAAAATAAGTGACCTACCAAGATTACAAAAAACTATCATTGTATCTTTCTCATGGCTAAATATTGAATATTTGTGAAGATGTGAATGCTTTTGACAATATGTCTATTAAATTGTTATATTTAAGAAAATTTCAGTACTTCTCACAAATTGACTATTGAATTGTCGAGTTAAAATTTGTGTTTGCAATTTTTTTATTTTTAGGTGATAATGATATTAAATATTACAAACCCAACAAAAATATAAAAAAAAAAGTCTTATAATATAATCATTTATTATAAAACTTACAATTTTTTAAATGTTACCTTAAATTTGATTAAAATAACCCAATTTATTTTTATTAATTTTTTTATCAAATTTAAAAGTCACCAATTTACTTTACATAACCCACCCAACTATGATTTAAATAAAGCATAATAAAAAATTGAAAAAATAATTATATTATTTTTCAATATAATCAACTTTAGGTTTATTTGACTAATTTAAAGTACAATAACACTCTGTAAAGAACAATTCTTAACATAACACATTATTTTAAATTTATTAAAAAAGATACAGTCAATATTATTTGTAATGTAACACATTATTTCAAATTTATTAAAATAAATAAAGTCAATATTATTTGTTTCTTTACATTTTAATATTTGTGAGAATGAAAGTTTTTTCTACATGGTAAATAAATATATGTGAATCCTTCTTACATGATAATTCTTCAATTAAGAGTGAAAAATATATATATTTCTAATTTTATTTCCTATTATTAATTTTGTTAATGTTTAATGATCATATTAAACATTATAAAATAAATAGAAAACAATTAAACTATTTCCCAATTTAAAGTATAAATTAAATTTGGTAAAATTTAACTAATATTATAAAATTCAAATAATTTTGTATTTTTTTTTAATTTTAAATTTCACATATTTTATTTAAATTTTGTTGAATAGTCATTATTTAATCATATAATCTTTAACTAACAAACTTTTGTGAGTTGTAAATTTTATAACATTACTTTTATTAATTTATCTCAAAACTTCTTAATTTATCGTGAAAATAAACTTTAATCTAAGTTTAATTTGTGTTTATATAAATTTATTTGAAACATAAATTATAGCCGTTTCTATTTAAATTTAGCTTCTATTTATTTTTATTTTTTTAGCTAAAACACAATTTTTATAATATTTAGGAAAATTAAAAAAAAAAAAAATTTGTGAAAATGAAAAACATAATTAGGTAAATTTAATAGTCAATAACATTAAGCCATTCCATATTTCAACACTTTAAGAAAATCCCTGGAAGAAATATACAAAAGGAAATGCCAATGTTTAGAGAATAAATTCACAAAATAATTCTCGTGAAAAAACTATTAAAATAAAAAATACCTTACCCAAGGAGACCTCAGTTGTAAATAGTATCATTTTTTAACACTATTGTACTATTTATTCCCTTAAGTTGAATTATTCACAACATTAAAATCCAATCTAATTGAGACTATAAAAGTTGATGAATGAGTTAATAGATAATTGATATACATTCCAAGTTGTTGAGCCTCCATGTAGTGCAAGAGATTTAGAAGCTTCACATTCATTTTAAGTCCCTTGATTGTCTAAATAAAGTTTGAGAGAGTTAGTGGAGAAATGTTATGAATTCCAACTTGTTGAGCCTTTGAGCGTTGCATTCATCTTCAATTTCTTGAGTGAAGTGTCCATATTGAAGGATAATTTCCATTTCTATAAATAGTGACTTCTAAACTAGAAAAACATATTTATAACTATTGAAGGGAAAAAGTGAACTACTCTAATTGATTATTGGAGAAGCAACACATGCATTTTTTACCAAACATCAATCTATCAACTTAGCATAACATTAAAAAATGTATATATTTTTATTTAACAATTAAAAAGAAAAATGAAGTCATTAAATGTGAATGGATTATCAAAAATTATTAAATTAAAGAAAAATAATACCATTTTTCATTTCTTAAATACTTCAGAAAAAGTGAAACCTTTCACAAGATAATTACTGTATTAATGTCTCAAATATATTTGACTATAATCCCCCCTTATTTTATTTACACTAGATGATGATGTAAAATAGTACGAAGCATTAAATATTTTTTAAATAGAATATAAAACAAATTTAATAAACTGGTTCACAACCAACTAACATGTGATTATTTTTTATAAAATTAGAATCTTTTCATCATTCAAATATTCAATATAATTTTATTAAAACTATTAAATTCAACTAATTTTTTAAATTACAATTTATTGTCAAATGAAAATCTTACAAAATTTATTTGCATTAATTTATGAGTTTCTAACTATAATTTTTGAAAAAAAACTTAATTCATATTAAAATAATTAAATCATTAACCAAAATTTATATATTTCTCATACCTAACTTTTTATTCACCTTTAAACTGCTATTGTGGGTCTCCTATTGTTTTGGTTCCAAAAAAGGATGGTACATGGCACATGTGTGTGGACTTCAGAGTTTTGAACAAAATCACAATAAATAACTGCTATCCTCTTCCTCGTATTGATGATTTTCAATATCAATTGAAGGATGTTGTTTATATCACTAAGTTGGACTTGAGAAGTGGTTATCGCCAAATCAGGATTGCTCAAGGTGATATTTGGAAGAATTATTTCAAAACAAAGAAAGGTTTGTTTGAATGGGCAGTTATGCTATTTGGGCTTTGCAATGCTCCTTCAACATTCATAAGATTTATAAATGATGTGTTGAGACCATTTCTTCATGATTTTGTTATAGTATACTTAGATGATATTATGATTTTCAGCAAGACTCATGAAGAGCATGTTAAGCAAGCTCTAGATGTCTTAAAGAAAGAAAGATTCACTAGTACAAAGTGGCTAATTTGTTACTAAAAAAACGACTAAAATTTGGATATAAACGACTATTTTTCGGTCGGTGACCAATAGTAGCTAATTTACAGTATCTTATAACGCGACCAACTTTTGGTCGTCTTTAGCTTAGTCATTAATTGGTTATCTCAATTTTGTTATCTAGTTGTATATTTGGTCATTGATTTGGTCATTGATTTAGTCACTGATTTGGTCACTAATTTAGTCATTCATTTGGTCTTTCATTGTCACTGATTTAGTCATTCATTTAATCATTCATTTGGTCACTAATTTAGTCATTGATTTGGTCCTTGATTTGGTCATTAAATGTCACAATTAATGACCAAATATACAACAAAATATATTACTATATGATCACCCGAGAAAACCAATTAATGACCAAAGAAATATGACCAACATGTTGGTCATGTTATAAGATACTGTAAATTAGCTACTAATAGTCATATATATGCAAATTTTAGTCATTGTTTGAAACCAATTAATGACCTAAGAAATGTGACTAAATTTTAGTCGTGTTATAAAATACTGTAAATTAGCTACTAATCGTCGTATATATGCAAAATTTAGTCATCATTTGTAGTCACAAATTTATCATTTGCAGTAGTCATTTATTCATTATATAAACGGCTAATTTAGTAGTTTATATTCATTTCATTAATAATCATTATAAATGACTAATTTAGTCGTATATTCATTTTATTTGTGTTCATTATTAATCAACATAAATTAATTTGTATGATTTAAAAAATGTCATACAATGTGCATGTTCATCTAATATGAAAACACAAAGTCTCATATTTTAATTACAATACTAAACAACATCAAGTGCAACTATAAATAATTTCAACCACATAAATTATATTATATGAAATGTTAAAACATTACAATATGAGTTTCCAACTTTATATTAGTTGGACTACAATTTACACATGAAATGATGTTTCATCACTTCAAAATATTATCGTTGTGTTGTCAAGGCATTACAGGTGAATTCACCAACTCTGAAGACTTGATCATCAGTCTTTATATGTGTGTCTTATGCGAGATATTGGTTCTAAAGGTATCACCAGACCAGTTCTCCTCTCTCTTTTTGCATTTGTCGCTCCAACGTTATTGCTCTTCTCTTTTTTCAATTCATGCTTTTTACCATCAATACTGATTTCATTTTCTGAAAACAAAAGAAAATACAATGCACTGTAAGAAATGAAAGACAATGAACACAAAAATATAACATAAATTAGACTATAAATATTTTATACAACATATACCTTAACATCAACAATGTCAAAGCAATTTTCCTTCAGCGTCAATTTCTGCAAAATAAATGTCATGTTATTCTTTCCCATTTCTCAACATGCTACATACGTTAAATTGAAAATCACATAAAACCAAGAGCAAACCCTTTTCTAACCAAAATAAACAAACAAACAATGCCTCTAATAAAACTTCATTATAATATTAGCAAATGAAAAGAGAGCTAGTGGACCATTTGTGTTGTTTGACTTTGCCTATTTTTGTTATGAAGTGCTCGAGCTTCAGGAACCAAAAAATGTGAGCACGAGCTAAAAACTAACCAACCATTCACTTGTCAACATGAGAGATCACAAATAAACCACAAAATTGATCAGGCATTAAAATTGTGAGCAGACTACCTTGAAATTTTCTTCTTGAGAAATACCTCAAAATCCCCTCGTTTCTAATAAGCTTCTTGGCTATGTACCTCCATCCTTGATTTCCCTTGCTATATCTTGAATAAAAAATATCCCTTCAACAACCAATTTTGCGAGAATCCTACCAAGTAACTCAAGAGCCTTGTGCGCATCAACAGTAGCATCTTCCAATGAAAATAGTACAATCTCCAACCTAGAAACATCAAAATTATATATAGTTATAATGTTGAAAAGTGCAACTAGGTAGGTCTTCCTTATAATGACTATGTAATTATGTACTTATGTAAAGATGAAATCAATAATAATAAAATGAATTTTTGGTTTACTTGTTTCATGGGTTTCATGAGCAAGATTCTTAGTATAGGTCTATAGACTTCTTCTTGATGTCTATTAGGTACATAAGTGTAATTAGGAGTCATGTAAAAGACGTGAAGAATACCCTCCAGGACGTTGTAGAAGAATGGCTTACAAACGTTGAAGATATGCCTATGAAGTCAGCCTACAAACAAATGTAAAGTCGGCCTACTTAATGGCTATAAGGTCGACTTAATTACTTGGCTAGAACTACTATATATACCCTACATATGCTGCGGTTAAGAGAACATATCTGTGGATGATACTGAGGTTATACAACGTGAAAAAGAAGAAAGTTTTGCGGATTCCATTGAGGCAATACAGCGTAAAGAAGGGAGCAAAGATTAAGTTAACGTCTGGGGTAGAACACATTAAAAGAAAGCACAGATTTGCGGATCTGTCTCTGAGGTACTGCGGATATTTAAGTAACAATTACAGTCAAGTTTGAAGTTAACAAAAGGTGGAAGAAAGAACAAGAATTATGTATTAGTTTGAAGGTATAACAAATAATATCTAAGGACAAGATTGTCTACGTATAAGTCTGAAGGTGACAACGTTTGAAAGATAGAAAATACAAGAACAGTTTTGATTGCAGACTTATCTAAAGGAAGAACTGAATGATACACCTTCCAAGGTAACTGAAGGACGTATTCTACAGAAGCAATTAAAGGTTAGTAATTTTTGAAGTAACTGAAAGATTGAGATATTGACTAAAGAATATGATTAAGTTATCTCTGAGGAAAGAATTGTAAAAGTCAAAAACCTCAAGTAAGGAAGGTAAATCAGACATTCACCTTCCTAACTTATTGCAAAATAGTTAGTTACAAGAAAGATCAATTTTGTCTCTACATTTGTATAAGCACTTTGATAATTGACTTGATGAAGGATTAACTCAGCAAGCTCACAAGTAGTTATCAAGAAAATAATTTGTATTAATCTATAGCCCTTAAATTCTCAACATGGTATCAGCGCTATGGTTATGATCAAAGGCAGTTTGAAAGGACTCGAAACATTCTAAAAGGACCTATGTCAAAAGGGCTCAAATCATAGTAAGACAGTCCAATAATTAAACTAGGTGCAAGTTCACAAGAAGGGTCAATCTCAATGACATCACAATGTTGAAATTACCTCTGTCTCAATTCAGTACTACTCTTATAAGATTATTTCGATACCACAGTAGTGAGGAGAATGAGTTATAAAGGTGTATTTATAGTTAAGGCTCGGTGTGACAAAAATATATCAGTATAATCCATATTACAGTGAAGATATTGAGTGTTATAATCACAGGTAAACTACAGTCTCGGTATAATCAATCACATGATAAGTATGACACTACAATTTGGAAATACCATAGTAAAAAATCTATCACTATTTCATGCTACCACAGTGAGAAAGGTCTCACTGGTTCGGTGCCATCACAGCTTGATGAGAAGTATGCCATTTCAGTTTGATGGTATCATGACATAGGGTCTCACAGAAATGGTCAACAGAAGTCAGAGACATGTACAGTGAATTATTTACAATCGAAGCACAAAATAAGGTCAAAACAGTAATATGTATACACAGTGAAATAGTACATTCAAGGATCTCGGAATAGCTGCTTACATTGAGTTTGAAAGAATCTGAATTCTTTCCTATGAAGTTGACAGTGCAAGTACCAACTAAAAGAAATAACTAGTTTGAAGGTATAACAAATCAGATCTAAGGACAAGATTGTCTACGTATAAGTCTGAAGGTGACAATGTTTGAAAGATAGTAAATACAAGAACGGTTTTGATTGCAGACTTATCTAAAGGAAGAACTAAATGATAAAACTTCCAAGGTAACTTAAGGACGTATTCTACAGAAGGAGCTAAAGGTTAGTAATTGTTGAAGTAACTGGAAGATTGAGATATTGACTAAAGGGCTCAAATCATAGTAAGACAGTCCAATAATTAAGCTAGGTGCAAGTTCACAAGAAAGGTCAATCTTTGTCACTATGAAAAGAAGGATCTCGGTAACATCTCAATCTCAATGACATCACAGTGTTGAAATTACCTCTGCCTCAATTCAGTACTACTCTTATAAGATTATTTCGATACCACAGCAGTGAGGAGAATGAGTTATAAAGGTGTATTTACAGTTAAGGCTCGGTGTGAAAAAAATATATCAGTATAATCCATATTACAGTGAAGATATTCAATGTTATAATCACAGGTCAACTACAGTCTCGATATAATCAATCACATGATAAGTATGACACTACAATTTGGAACTACCACAGTAAAAAATCTATCACTGTTTCGTGCTACCACAATGAGAAAGGTCTCACTGGTTCGGTGCCATCACAGCTTGATGAGAAGTATGCCATTTCAGTTTGATGGTATCACATAGGGTCTCACAGAAATGGTCAACAGAAGTTAGAGACATGTACAGTGAAGTATTTACAATCGAAGCACAAAATCAGGTCAGAACAATAATATGTATACACAGTGAAATAGTACATTCGAGGATCTCGGAATAGCTGCTTACATTGTGTTTGAAAGAATCTGAATTCTTTCCTATGAAGTTGACAGTGCAAGAACCAACTAAAAGAAAGAACTAGTTTGAAGGTATAACAAATCAGATCTAAGGACAAGATTGTCTACGTATAAGTCTGAAGGTGACAGCGTTTGAAAGATAGAAAATACAAGAACAGTTTTGATTGTAGACCTATCTAAAGGAAGAACTGAATGATACAACTTCCAAGGTAACTGAAGGACGTATTCTACAGAAGCAGCTAAAGGTTAGTAATTGCTGAAGTAACTGGAAGATTGAGATATTGACTAAACAGTCGAACATTTTCAAGATTGATGTGAATCATCTCTTGGAAGAGCTAAGTGAAGAACAACGAATTGCAATCCAACAAGAACAAGCCCGGAAAATTGATGAACAAAATAAGATGTTTAGCACCAAGAAACTTTGCCTTCTTTTGGACCTTGATCACACACTTCTAAATGCAGCTAAGGTGTCATAAAAATAAAAACCGTCTTGTTCTACTTCTAGTGATTTCTAGGCAAAGAGGGATGTGAAGTAAATGAACTGATGATATTATGATGATATAAATGTTGCTAATTCACGATGTTGTTTGTCCAACAGTTTACTAAAATAGATCATGTGCACGAGGAAATGCTAAGGAAGAAGGAGGAGCAAGACCGAGGGAAACATCAACGTCAGCTTTTTCGCTTTCCTCATATGGGAATGTGGACTAAATTATGGCCTGGCATCTTGAATTTTTGGGACAGGGTTAGTAAAATTTGGATTGAAATATTATTATCTTTGCAAGCTGTAGTTTCTTACTGGGAACATTTGATTTACAATGTGGAATTGAAAACTTCCTTGTATGCCAATGGATGAATCTGTTCTTATTTTCATCTAATTCATTCTGTGATGGTTTATGTTGCAGGCAAGCAAGTTGTATGAACTACATGTTTATACAGTGGGCAACAGAGTTTATGCCACAAAGATGGCCAAAGTACTTGATCCCATAGGAACTTTATTTGTAGGACGTGTTATTTCAAAGAGTGATGAGGCCAACCTATATGGAGATGATAGGCTACCTAAAAGTAAAGATCTAGACGGTGTTTTGGGAATGGAATCTGCAGTAGTAATTATCGATGATTCTGCAAGGGTTTGGCCTCATCATAGACATAATTTAATTGTGGTGGAAAGTTAAGTTCATTTCAATTCTTTTCCAGTGTCCAATCAAGACCTTACAACTGTTATTTTCTACCTTCAAAAATCGGTAGTTAAATATATATGTGACTGTTCCTAAGAACTTTGAGACTGCCATGTACAGATACATGTATTTTCCCTGTAGTAGGCGCCAATTTGGATTGTTGGGGCCGTCACTGTTAGAGGCAGACGTTGATGAGAGGCCAGAAGATGGAACACTGGCATCTTCTTTAGCGGTGAGATGCTAAAATTAATCTATAACAAACATTGGTTTTGTGACTTCTCACAATTTAGAGATATTTCCTAAGTTCATCATATGGTCGCATTTCTAACACATATACCCTACAATTCAAACACAGGTGATTGAGAAAATTCACCATAATTTTTTCTCAAACAAACAGTTGCATGAAGTGGATGTCCGGGAATTTCTTGCAGCTGAACAACAAAATATTTTAAAGGATTGTAAAGTGGTTTTCAGTAGGGTTTTTGTAGTTGAAGAAGCGCAGTCGCATCTTCACCCTTTGTGGCAGATGGCTGAACAATTTGGTACAGTATGCACAACACAAATTGATGACGAAGTGACTCATGTTGTAGCCCTTGCCCCTGGGACTGACAAGGTATGAATTTTACCTTTTGTCAAGTCCAATGTTGGAAACTCACAGAATCTTTGGCAGTAGTTCCAACATTCCAAGTTAATAATGTCAAACACTATTCCCAACCCTTGGTCAACTCATGCAATTAGTTTCCCAAACTATGCCATTTTAACTTAGTCAAGTCAAATTGTTCCCAGTTCATATACATTGAACCCATCAACCAATCTAGATAGAGAAGATGTGCTTCAAAAAAAACACATGAATGTAGAAGGTGGAATAAACATGGTAAATGTAACCAAGAAAGAAAATCAAATTACAACTCAAGAACAGGCAGAACCTAGAAAGCTTAAGTCTTCCATTTGCAATATTGATGCTAATTGACTTCTAGACAAGTCCCTCAATCTTGTCACACATATATCTATTATTTTGGACTCTTTAATCAACAATGGTAGCTGTCTCTTAAGAGTCTTTGCTAGAGTCAATAAATGTAAAGAAGCGAACAAGAGAATGTGGATCTCAGTCATTTTTCCTCATTCTTCCAACAACAAATAATAATTCTAGAGAATGTTGCCACTGTTGTGACACTCGGCAAGGGAATTTTCATACAAAGATTAAGGAACTAAAATTGAAATCCCCGTTGACTTGGAGGAGGAATTCACTGAATCTTCTAAATCTCCAGAAGAAGATATTAAACAAGACATAGCACTTCCAAAGGATTCAAGCATGGTTATGCCCCTCTCACAGAGTTTGCCAAATGAAATTACCACAATCACACAAAATAATATGAATCCTTGTGGTGATGTGAATCATTTCTTGGAAGGGCTAAGTGAAGAACAATGAATTGCAATCCAACAGGAACGATCACAGAGAATTGATGAACAAAATAAGATGTTTAGCGCCAAGAAACTTTGCCTTGTTTTGGACCTTGATCACACACTTCTAAATTCAACTAAGGTGTCATAAAAATAAAAATCATCTTGTTCTACTTTTGGTGATTCCTAGGCAAAGAGGGATGTGAAGTAAATGAACTGATGATAATATGATTATATAAATGTTGCTAATTCACAATGTTGTTTGTCCAACAGTTTACTGAAATAGATCATGTGCGCGAGGAAATGCTAAGGAAGAAGGAGGAACAAGATCAAGAGAAACCTCAGCGTCAACTTTTTTGCTTTCCTCATATGGGAATGTGCATTGTGGACTAAATTGTGGCCTGGCATCTGCAATTTTTTGGACAGGGTTAGTAAAATTTGGATTGAAATATTATTATCTTTGCAAACTGTAGTTTCTTACAGGGAACATTTGATTTACAATGTGGAATTGACAACTTCCTTGTATGCCAATAGATGGATCTGTTCTTATTTTCATCTAATTCATTCTGTGATGGTTTATGTTGCAGGCAAGCAAGTTGTATGAACTACATGTTTATACAGTGGGAAACAGAGTTAGTAAGATATATGTGACTGTTCCTAAGAACATGGAGACTGCCATGTACAGAACATGTATTTTCCCTGTAGTAGGCGCCAATTTGGATTGACGGGAATGTCACTGTTAGAAGCATATGTTGATGAGAGGCCAGAAGATGGAACACTGACATCTTCTTTAGCGGTGAGATGCTAAATTTAATCTATAACAAACATTGCTTTTGTGACTTCTCACAATTTAGAGATATTTCTTGAGTTCATCGTATGGTCACATTTCTAACACATATACCCTACAATTCAAACACAGGTGATTGAGAAAATTCACCATAATTTTTTGTCAAACAAACAGTTGCATGAAGTGGACGTCCAGGAATTTCTTGCAGTTGAACAACAAAAGATTTTAAAAGATTGTAAAGTGGTTTTCAGTAGGGTTTTTGCAGTTGGAGAAGCACAGCCGCATCTTGACCCTTTGTGGCAGATGGCTGAACAATTTGGTGCAGTATGCACAACACAAATTGATGACGAAGTGACTCATGTTGTAGCCCTTGCCCCTGGGACTGACAAGGTATGCATTTTACCTTTTGTCAAGTCCAATGTTGGAAACTCACAGAATATTTGGCAGTAGTTCCAACATTCCAATTCAATAATGTCAAAAACTATTCCCAACCCTTGGTCAAATCATGCAATTAGTTTCCCAAACCATGCCATTATAACTTAGTCAAGTCAAATTGTTCCCAGTTCATATACATTAAACCCATCAACCAATCTAGATAGAGAAGATGTGCTTCAACAAAAACACATGAATGTAGAAGGTGGAATACACATGGTAAATGCAACCCAGAAAGAAAATCAACTTACAGCTCAAGAATAGGTAGAACCTAGAAAGCTTAAGTCTTCCATTTGCAATATTGACGCTAATTCACTTCTAGACAAGTCCCTCAATCCTGTCACACAAATCTCTATTATTTTGGACTCTTTAATCAACAATGGTAGCTGTCTCTTAAGAGTCTTTGCCAGAGTCAATAAACATAAAGAAGCGAACAAGATAATGTGGATCTGAGTCATTTTGCTTCATTCTTCCGACAACAAATAATAATTGCAGAGAATGTTGCCACTGTTGTAACACTCAGCAAGGGAATTGTCATACGGAGATTAAGGAACTAAAATTGAAAAATTTCTATTAAGGATACTTTGATAAATTTTCAACAAAGATAAATGGTCATAGGGAATTGCTTCAAGTTTCAATAGACCTTGGATATTCCTCACATGGAGCTTTAGGACTATATTATCAAGGAGGAGTGGATCTTTGGAGGCCATGTCTTTCTTGGTCAATTGAGACCCTAACAGACTCTTGAAAGAAAATGAATTTTTACTTTTGAAGACCAACCACACCATTACTCAGTTCATGTAATCACCCAATTCTTCTTATAAAGATACAAGGAAATTCCATCTTTCCTAGCATATGCTAAATTTATTGAATGATTTGGATGATTGATAGTGTGAGAAAAGGTCCTAAATGCAGAGGAGGAATATCAGCAGGAGGGTAGGAAACAACTTTCTACCACTCTTGCAATCACCCTAGAAGACTTAGCACGTAATGACATGGGTATCATGCTATGCATTTTTTCTACACTGGAAAATGGAAATTCAACCAACATATGACAAAATCCTAAGCGTAGATGGAGATAATGCACTAGACTGTAGTTCTAGTTTTCCTGAGAATGAGAGTAATAAGACACTCATAAATGAAGGGAAATCCTGAAGATCCCTTAAGTCTCAAGATACCAACACTCCTATCTGTGATTTTGAATATGGTAGAAACTTTGGCACACTTAATTATGTCCATCTCCAATCAACATTGCCTCTTAAATTTGAACATAGCAGTGCAAGATTTGATATTTTTCCTTTGATAGTCATCCTACATATGAGTCTATAACATGGACTCTGATGAGGAATAAAAGAAGGTTGATCATATCAACAAGTTGTTTTGTGAACCATATGAGACAAAGGCAGAAAGGTCCATTCCATTTGTTGAAGGAATCCTTATTGAAGATGAATAGTATTTTCATATTGAAAGAACAAACCAATATCTAGGAAAACAAGAGGACTCATGCAAACCCATAATTGGTTAACTACACAGTGAGCAAAATCATTTCCAGGTTTGTCTCTTATTGTTCATAGGTATGATAATTGACCTCCAAATGAGTTCCTTCTCCTAACTATAAATTATATTTGGGTAGCTATAATTTCTCATATAAAATAGTTCCCTGTCTGCAACACTGATGTTCATGGCCAGCATAAAATTGTTCCTATGTTTGACCCAGAAATGTTGGAACTTACGAACTTGAGGATAACGATGGATCTCTAGCTTGAAGAAGTCAAGTATTAGCTCCCCTCATATTTCCTTGAATAGTGTCTGCCACAACATGATGCTATATTTATCAATACCCTAGCTGTCCAAGAGTATTCCCATCTTGAATATGGGATCCTAAAGCTTGCTAAAAATATCCCAGCAAAATGCCCTGATCTAAGCCTAATTTATCTGAATGTTTCATTCATGAATATGGGGTCACAACAAAGTTACTAAGAGAAAGACCTGCAACAAATTTATGGAATATTTAGCAGCATGCATAGGGTTGAGAAATGGAAGGTCATTATTCATAAAAAAGCACCCAAATCCATACTAGAGTGATGAATTTGATAATTTAGTGAAGACAAGAACGTCTCAGAGCTTAAGCATACCACAAATTCCAACACTCCAGGGACAAACGAATGAAGCCATCAAACTATTTCTTGCAAGGTTTCAAACTTCAAGGTAATATCCTTTAGCTCCAAGACACAGAGTGCATAGACTAAAATGGTTACCAAAAATTAGTATCCCTGGGAAAAGAAGATGGTAGGAACTCCAAAGGGTTATAAATTAGCTCAATTAAAAAGAAGCTTCACAAATAGGAAGATATTCGTGTATCAAGTTACCTTACACGTTCCAGAAGGGGTCTTACAATTATAATGGGGATAAGGCAACATATTCACCCAATTTGAATGAGTTTTCCTGTCATAATATTATGTCACTCAACCCCTTTGATTGTTATTTCCAGATAAATAAGCTCAAAGACTCCCCTCATACATTAGGATGTTATAATTATTAATTCCAAGAAAAATGAAGAAATCTCTAATTCATTTCCTAAAAAAATGAATGACAAGGTAGAAGATCATACCAAGCCTTAAAAATTGACCCTGGCCAAAGCGATGAGTTGCCCTAGAAACACCATATTTTTGACCTGACTAAGTCTGGGTCAGTCAAGTCCAATGTTGGAAACTCATAGAATCTTTGGCAGTAGTTCCAACATTCCAAGTCAATAGAGCCAAACACTATTCCCAACCCTTGGTCAACTCATGCAATTAGTTTCCCAAACCATGCCATTATAACTTAGTCAAGTCAAATTTTTCCTAGTTCGTATAAATTGAACCCATCTTATCACGTGAATCCAAAAGTTGTACAATATCTTGGCATGCCATCTCAAGATATGTTTTTTGGAGTAAAGAATGTGTTAATCCTGTGATTAGACAAATGAATCTTATGAATTCAAGAAGTTACAGCCTTCTCTTGTATTAGTTCTTGGAGATATCAATAACAGGGTCAAAATTGATTCAAGGAATCTTATTAATAACTTTGTTGCATGGGTCAGATCGCATTAAGGCCAATTTCAACATATTTGCAGATATAAAGTTGGCCCTCGTTACTGACATTTCAAAATAAATCACAAAAGTCTGGTACTCTGTAAAATAAAAATACTTACTACTTCCTCACAACTCAAGAGGAGGCACACAATAGCTTTCCATTGACCCAAAGCTTTAAGTGATTGACCCATTTGCATTTTAAAAAGTTCAAATAAAAATTCATCTGTATATGTTTTTCTGCAGTTGAGATAATTGTTTTAAATTAAAAACACATCAGATAATGATCATTCAAGTGGATGTGCATACCAAGAAAGCTATGAACGAAAATTGAAGCTCTCCAAGTAGCAAATCTTCCAATCCTCCATATTTCTGATTGAAAATATTTTCCAGCAGTTGTGTCTGAAAACAAAAGAAGAAATTATAAAGAGGGATATCCAATTGAAAAGAAAACACGTAATGTTCCAATTAGAAATGCTAAAATAATCACTACCAAGAAATAATCATTGCAGTCATCACTGATTGTATCAGACCAAAAATAGAAACAAAAGCAGACATGGAGGTAATTTAAGATAAGGTTGCATCCATAAACACTATTACAGTCTCCATAGTCATGCATGAATAGCATAGATATATCAGGATCCTAAGTGTAGAATGACATTGGGATGGATACGGTGTGTCTCAATGGGATCTCATTATCACAATAGTAGTAAACCATCATAGATAAATAGACTTTATTCTTGTCTGCTAGTCACCAATGAGACTGAAAGACACACTACAACGTGTACAAGGATGCAACAAGATGGAAAAAGTCTCTACGCAAACTTCCACATGTTAAATTTCCATAAAACCCAGCAAACTGAGTTTCCTAACTTAATATGCACAGCGTAAATAAATCAGAAGACAAACACATCAAAGTTCAAACCATAGAAAAGAAGATATACCCAGGAAACCCAATGGTGAAATTTGTAGCTATGGTCGGTTTTGATAATCAATGTTTTAGCCCTTCAAATATATGTAACAATAAATATAAGACATGTTCTTCATGTCGGCTTCAAAAGACAAAAATTTAAATTTCTAAAAATTGAATTTTTGGCTCCAAATGTTAAGTCGGTCCTCCAAAAGATGAAGTTGGCCTGGCCCTTCAAACACACCACTTTAGTTTCATCTATTCACCATATATACTCATTAGACTTCATCAATTCAGAGGCAATTCGAATCACTTCCGTTCAAGCGAAGGATCAAATTAAGAGCAAGTCAAGTTTCTGTCTTCTATATAATTGCTTAATGATGAAATTGAATATGAAAAGGATTAAATCAATAGAAGTAATTATCAGTTTAGAAGGCATATGAAGAATCAACATTGTATCAACATGGTATCAGAGCATGGTTGAAGCTTTCACCGTGAAAGAGCAGCTTAGCCAAGTCTTCTTGCTTTCAAGGAGACAGAATCCTCAGTCACCTAATATGTGTTAAGAAAATAAGTGTTCCCTAGCAGTACTCAAAGCCACCTTACATCCAAGTTTCTATTTTGAATATTCTAGATATGAGGCCTCAAATTAGGGCCAAAATTCTCAGAGGCTAAAAGGCCTCAGTACGAATCTGTATTAGGCCGAAAAGGCCTCAGAAGCTAGCTGCGGGGAGCCGAGAGACTCAGGATTTCCTCAGGACGATTGATCAAGGATGAAACCCTCAAACTCTGGGAAAATTAAGTTTTAGATAAAGGGGACTCGAATTCTTGATAATTCAAATCCATAATGCTTTAGAAATTATGGACAGAAGGCACAAATGATGATTATTGAGAAGGCCCAGAGAAATCAATTGAAGCTGAAAGCAAAGGAATTCATGTTTCATCACTATGTTATACAAATCTTACACAAGGGATTGATTTCAATATTTAAAAGGTGGCATCCATAAGCTTTCACTGAAGAAGAGGCTGAATTCCTCATCAGTCCTTTCAAAGATTGAAATTCTCTTGAAGGTTGTGTAATGATCAACACTGAAGATTGTCTGCGATTGCTGCCTTTGATTTGAAGATACTGAGCTATCTCTTTGAACAAATCCTATGGTCAGAATTTTCTACAGACTCTAAAGGAAAGTCTCAACCTAGACGAATATTCATTCACTAAGATCTGGTCAATAGAATATAGGCCTAGTTGAAAAGTCCAAAAGGTTTTTCCTCGAAGCATTATAAACTTGAAATATCAAGGACATTGTAGTCATTAGACTAATACCCTTGTATATGTCTCGGATCAAAGAACAGAAATGAAAACCATGGATCTGTTTACCTTGATCTATAGCCAATAAATCTGCACAGGCAGGCAGAACACTAACAATGGTTATTGAGTTGCGCTTTGTCCCTTGAGCTTGCATTTTGTTGAAGAATGCCAAGGATTCATGGGGTTGGCTATTCTGAGAATAACCAGCAATGATGGCATTCCATGACACAACATTTCGTTCAGCCATTCTTTCAAACAACTTGTGGGCAATGTTAACATTCCCACATTTGGCATACATGTCCACAAGTGCATTGCCCACAACAACATCAGATTCAAATCCACTTCTTATTGCATAGCCATGGATCTTCTTACCTTGTTGTAGAGCAATAAAATTAGCACATGCAGGCAGAATATTGATCATGGTCATTGAGTTTGGTTTTATGCCCTGGATTTGCATTTCATTCAGGAATGCCAAGGCTTCATTGAGATAGCCATTCTGGGAATAACCAGCAATGATTGCATTCCATGACTCTATCCCGTTTACGCATTCTTGCAAACAATTTGTGGGCAAAGCTAACAACCCCACATTTGGCATACATGTCTACAATTGCATTGGACATGACAACATCATATTCAAATGAATTTCTTATTGCATACCCATGCATCTGTTTACCTTGTTCCACAGCCAATAAATGCGCACATGCAGACATGACAATAACCATGGTGACTGAATCTGGTTTTATGCCCAACACTTGCATTTCATTGAAGAATGTTATGGCTTCATGGGGATAACCATTTCCAGAATAACCAGCAATGATTGCATTCCATAACACAACATTTTCTTTAGGCATTCTTTTAAATAAGTTATAGGCAATGTTAACATTCCCACATTTGGTGTACATATCTACAAGCCCAGTTCCCCCAACAACATCAGATTCAAATCCACTTCTTATTGCATAACCATGGATCTGCTTACCTTGTTCGAGAGCCAATATATCTGCACATGCATGCAAAACACTAACCATAGTGATTGAGTTGGGTTTTATGCCTAGAGATTGCATTTCATAGAAGAATGCTAAGGCTTCATGGGGAAGGGCATTTTGAGAACAACCAGCAATGATTGCATTCCACGACACAACATTTCGTGCAGGCATTATTTCAAACAATCTATGGGAAATGTTAACATTTCCACATTTGGCATACATGGCTACTAATGTATTTCCGACAAATACATCGGAATCAAACCCACTTCTTATTGCATAACCATGGATCTGCTTACCTTGTTCCAAGGCCAATAAATGGGCACCGGCAGGCAGAACATTAACCATGGTAATTGGGTCAGGTTTTACTCCCTAGACTTGCATTTCAGAGAAAAATGCCAATGCTTAGTGGGGGTGGTCATTCTGGGCATAACCAGAAATGATCGCATTCCATGACACAATATCCTGGTTATTCTTTCTTTCAAACAATTTGGTAGAAATATTAATATCCCCACATTTTGCATACATGTCTACGAACCCTGTGCTCACAGCAACAGATTCAATTCCACTTCTTATCACATAACCATGGATTTGCTTACCTTGTGGCAGAGCCAATAGATGAGCACATGAAGACAGAGCACTAATAATGGTAATGGAATTGGGCTTCATTCCCCGCACTTGCATTTCGTTGAAGTATGACAATGATTCATGGGGTTGTCCATTCTGAGAAAAACCAACGATGATCGCATTCCATGATACAACATCTCGTTCAGGCATCCTTTCAAACACTTGTCGTGCATTATCTAAACTCTGTCACTTGACATACATCGACACAAGCGCGGTACCCACGAAGACATCCGACACAAATCCCTTTGTGATGACATCTTCGTGAATCTTTTTTACTGCTTGCAGATTTGATAGGCGGCCACATGCATTGATTACAGAGATAAATACCATCTTGTCCGGTTTTATGCCTGTGCGCTGCATTTGAAAATACATTTTCAGTGCTTTGCCGTAGAACCCATTCTTTACATAATCTGCAATCATGTCGTTCCATGTGAGAACATTGTGTAGTTTGAGTTTGTCTATATCCAATTGTGAACATTGGTTTAGGTTGCCCTGCACGTTGGCACCTGCTGAAACTTCTCTACTCTTCGCTTTATTCATCCACCATTGTTTAATTGCTGCTGCAACCAGAGAAGAGGTGGGAGTAGGAGGATAACCATAAAAATGAAGATGATAAGAATTAATGTGCAAAACTAAGGGCATATGCAGACGGGTATGTTTGTTGTATTTATAGATCGAAGTTTCATTCCTATATGGGCATGAAGAAGAAGGCGTAAATGGCGACAGATCCATTTCACACAAGGAAATGCAGGAGTTGGTGTGCTACCGTAGCATCACCATTGTCACACTAATTCGTTAACCTGTAAGATCAAAGGATTCGAACGAGGGAATAGATCAAACAAGTTCAATCATTTTGTTTATGCTACATTGTCACACTAATTCGTTAACTTGTAAGATCCATAAACACTATTACAGTCACAAGATCTGTTATCTCTTGCCAAATATCACTGTCACAAGGACCAGAGATAAGGGCACATAAACCCTTGACATAGGACTGCTCAAGAAGGTCGCATCGATCTCCTAACAGGCCACATAAGAACAGGACTTGAAGATCACATGATCAATGCCCTAACTGTAGAGGGTTAGGGCTATTTGGGTCACTCCAAGAGGCTACATCACTTCACTAGAACAATATCCACCTTCTCAGAGATAGGCCGCATATAATTAAGACAAAATCACAGAGAGAAGACCGCCTATAATACAAGGATAAGGTTGCAAATAATACAGAAAAAATACAAAGAGAAGGTCGCATATACTCTCAAAGAAAAAGCACCCATATTCATAGAGAAAATTCCATATATATTCATAGAGAAAGGCTTCATATAAGCATAGAGATAGGTTGCAAATATCCATAGAAAGGTTGCATATATTACAGAGAGAAGGACGCATATATCCATAAAGATAGGCCATAGACTTGAGATATTTTAAAACAAACAGAGCATATACAAAGCGAGAAAATAAAAAAATATAAAATCCAACTAACCTGTGACTCTGGGTATGCAAACTTCAATTGTGAATTTGCTGCTGCCACCTCTTTATATAGAAAAAATTCCCAGCCCTAAAAAATTAATCATATTATTATATTTTCTCAAATATATCAAAACCCTCAAAACCCTCCCGCCAACCGCAAAAATCCTACCGCCAACAGCAAATATTTGGCGCCAACTAACCAGCACATCCAGTTTTTATCTAAATTTTAGAACCAGATATAACAATTTGGCGCCAAAAACCCAGAACCTCATCTTCCTGAACCAGTCTGGGTAAGAACAATCAGTTTTTCTCTGTTCTTGGGCTTTCATACCGGTGACAAGTTTGAGTTTCATATATATTTTTAATGAAATCAACCATGCCCTCTTCCTGACTTCCACTTTTGACAGACTTCGAATGTGGCATGCCCTCAAAACCTCGTCTTTTCCCGACTTCGACTTTTTTATAGAATTCAAATGTGACATGCACTCAAAACCTCGTCTTCCTGAACCAGTGCTGGTAAGAACAACAAGATTTTTCTCTATTCTTAGGCTTTCATACCGGAGACAAGTTCGACTTTCATATATATTTTTAATGAAATCAACCCATGCCCATGTTACACTTCGACTTTTGATATCTGCGGGACGCCCATGTTACCCTTTGACTTTTGATATCTGCGGAACTTCGACTTTTCCAATGTGGCATGCAATCAAATGTTTTACAAATATTTAAACAATTATTTTTTAAATAATTAAAATATTAATATTAATATTTATTATTTTAATTATTAATTAAATATAAAATCACAATATATTTAAAATTTAATTTTATATAATATAATTAAAATAAATAAAATATAAAGATTGATAATTAATATTTTAATAAATTCAATAAAATATAAATATTGATATTTATTATTTTAATGAATTAATTAGGGTTCATATCAAATGTTAAATTGGTGTCGCACAATATATGTATATTAAACATATTATAAATAAATTTTATATGTGTGTGAGTATTTATAGCTTGAGTAGGTTTAATGGTTAAGAGCATTTGTTTCCTCCTAAGAGGTCATAGGTTCAAAACCAGAGGGGGTAGAGTATGTATGTTTTCGTATACTTAGTAGTCAAATTTCTACGCAGAGGTGGGTCCCTTATTCCATAAACAAGGGGGTCTCATACACCAATTTGGTGTTTGGCTTGGTCGACGTGACCTTAAAATTAGATTATTATTATTATTATTATAACAAAGGTTCATACACTCTCCAATGGGAGTGAGGTTTGAGCAACACGTGGAAGGCATTTCGCATGAGTAAATACAAGTGGAGCGAGAATGAGGGAGTGTCACACCCTCAAGTTAGTGTCACGACGACGGAGTGGTGGGGGGCGCGATCGGCACCCAACTCAAGTATGTGTGACGGTGATGTGCAATGGGAGCACCATATTGGTGAACGCCCACCTTGGGCGTGTCGTGTAGCGATGGGCAGAGTCGTGCTTTTTGGCAGAGGTGACGAGTGGAAACGTTAAACGGGTGTGTGCCCCATAGCGGGCAGACGATTCAAAGGCTTCAGGCGAAGTCATGTTGGTGAGCACATTCGGTGTTATGCGAGTGTTGTGTAGTGATTGGGCGAGCTGGGCGAGACAGGGCGCGGGCGGCCGATCAGTCGTCGGGGCGGATCAGGAACCCATGGTGGCAAAGGGAATCATGGGTATGATCACTCTAAGGTAAATGAGGGGCAGGGTATCCAACATTAATGTTTCTTGGAGAACTGTCATCAGTACTTATCAAAAACCTAATGGAAAGAGTATTGGACACCGCTGAGAGAATTTTAACACTGCAAATGGATTCAGAGAATCTTGTAGTGAAATGTAACACTTCGAAACCAAAATTGCAATTTTTCATTTATGGCATGACACAATTAAAAATTATTGACATAAATGACTAATTCATATACGTGTTGTACTGGTCATATTTTTATTCTTTGACTATAATAGTCATTTACATTAATCATTATTAATTTTGTCACTTATTATCTAGTCATATATTTTAATCCAAGGCTAAATTAGTCATTTAAGTTAGTCGGTTTTAGTTTAGTCACTTATTATCTGGTCATATATTTTATCCTTGGACTAAATTAGTCATTTAAGTTAGTCGTTTTTAGTTTAGTCACTTATTATCTAGTCGTATATTTTATTCCTAGACTAAATTAGTCATTTTTAGTTCGGTTACTTAAAATGGTTCAAATTTAGTAGTAATTCACTTGAAATAATAGCGGTGACTAAATTTTTTAGTCACCTGGTCATTAATTTCATCTTTTTTACTAGTGATTGTATTTGAATATTTCTAAATGTGAATTTGGGAAAACCTCTTTAGTTTATTTGGGTCATATTGTTGGAGGGGGTGAATTGAAGATTGATCCCTCAAAGGTTGAAGTCATTTTGAATTGGCCTAAACCCAATAATGTAACATAGGTTAGAAGCTTTCGGGGGGGAAATCAATATTGAAGGAAGTTTATTTATAACTTCTCATATATTGCAGCTCCATTACATGCTTTGACAAGTGTGAAACAATTTTTTTAGTGGGGAAGAAAGCAACAGAAAGCCTTTGATGCATTGAAAGAGAAAATCAATAAAACACCAATTCTTTCACTTCCAGATCTTAAGTAGCCATTTGTGATACAAACTAATGCAAGTAACTATGCCATGGGAGTGGTTTTGATGCAATATGGTAAGCCTATATATTATCATTCTGAAACCTTTACCAGTGTAGTAATCAATAGTCCAACATATGAAAAATATTGTATTCTTTGGTGAAAATTGTGAAGAAATTGAAACATTAGTTGATGGGTAAGGAAAAAATTATTCACACGGAACATCAACATTTGCAATATTTGCAATCAGAAATCAAGATACAATAAGCGAGTCATTTCAGGGGGATGGGTTTCTTACAACAATTCCATTTTCTAATTAGGTATAAGAAAGGTATCTATAAAAAATTTGTTGATATGTTATCTAGACCGATTGTTAGTGCATATGTCATTCTTAAGAATAATTTTATCATGCATGAGAGTTATGTTGAACAATATACTAAAGATGAATATTTTAAGGATGTATATGCAAATTTGTGTGAAGGCAACCAAGTAGAAGAATTGGATTATCATGTTTATGATAAATTACTTTATCATCTTGGCAAGCTATGTGTTCCACGAGGTGAAAGAGTCAACATCATAAGGGAACCACATATTTCTCTTATTCTTGCCACTTTGGTGTAGGAAAAACAATGACACAATTACAAAGGTATTGTTATTGGCATGGTATGAATGAAAGTGTGTCCCAATATGTAAGAGGATGTTCTATGTGTGCTACTAGTAAGACTAGCAATAGAAAGTTGGGAATGTACACTCTACTTCATGTTCCTTCCCGTCCTTGGGAAAATTTTTCTACGAACTTTGTCGAAGGGCTACCTATTTCTAGGAAAGGCCATGATTATCTTTATGTTTTTGTGGATCGTTTTAGGAAAATGTGTATTTGATGCCTTGTAAGAAGCAGGTTACAACTGAACAAAATACACAAATGTTATTTCAAAATGTAAACATGCATTTTGGGTTGAACACTTTTATTATTTTTGAGAAATATTCTTTATTTGTCAGGAAAATTTGGTCAAGTTTATGGGGACTTATGGACACCAATTTTAAGAAGAGAAAAACATTTCATCCACAAACTGATGATCAAATAGAAGTGATGAACATAATAGTAGTAATTATCCTTCATGGTTTTTGATGAGCTCCATCATTAACACATATTTCGAGGGGTTAATGGTCACCTTTTTGCCTTCTTAGATCTCTTTTTCTTGCATTTTTATTATTATTTTGTTTTATGAAGCTAGTATAGGTGGTGATTAAGGCTAACATACTCTGAGTGCCTAATATGAGGTTGAGTACAGAAAATCACGAATTATTAATCATTTTTATAAATATTTTATCATAAGGACTTGGATTCAAGTGGACTCAATCACCCCATATATTCTCCAACAATTCAAGTTCTAGAGGTAGCCAAGCAACTCCAAGAGGAGTGCACTCAATCTATGTTTTCTTGGAGTCAAGTGGACTTAATCATTCTATCCAACAATTCGAGTTCCAGTGGAAGAAAAGCAACTCCAAGAGGAGTGCACTTAGTCTATGTTTACTTGGAGTCAAGTGGACTCAATCACCATTTTCAAGGGAAAATTTTGGTAGCTCCCCTATAGAATAAAAAGAGCAGAGTTAGAGCTAGGAAGAGTTAGTCGATTCTAGTTGGAACTTCATTGCAAGCTATTGAGCTTTTCATTATTTTACTCAGTGATCAAACTTTCAGAGATGTATGAGGTTATTCTTTTATTAAATGAGCAGACTGATTTCATTTTACTAATTTAAGTTTTAGAGAGCTAGGCTCGTGGGTTAGGACCCAATCCATGTGCCTCAGCTTCTATGTTGTTACTATCTTTTCCTTTCTACCATTAAGCTAGTTTTCTTTCTGTCATTCAATTAGTTCTAATTCTCATAGTTTCATCGTTGTTTAGTTTTTCTTTCAGTATGTTATTATAGTTTCTATTTTTCTTGTGAGTAATAAAATAGAGGAAAAAAACCAAAAAACTGTGGATCAAGACTCCCTTCTCATCTCTGTCAATAGAGCTCGAGGTGGGCGAACCTTCCTACAAACCCAAAAACTGCTTTCTGTTCACTGTTTTATAACGCATTTGTTTCGGTTTTCCCGTGCATGGTTTTGGAGGTCTGTTTGAAGGAATAGGCATCAAAAGCCCCAAATATATTATTAAGTCATTCCATTCCATTTTCCAGTCCCTATCCATCTCTTCATTCACTTCCAAGCACCTCTGTTATGCTTATAATCCCTTCTATTTCACTTATTGCGGCTGTCGCACCCTTTTATTCCCAAAAACACTTCAAAATTACTAAGTCTGCCTTCTATTCCTTCTTTTTCACATTTTACAGCTATCACAACTATTTTAATGGAAAAACACTTCAAAACATCATAGGTTTACCTCTACCCTTTTCTTCCTCAAAACTCCTGCTACTGTACTTTGCCTTTTCGCAAAATCGCACTTCGTAATATTTTCCCTTTTTTTCGTCAAGACTTGTTGCTCCAATCCGCCAATTGCGATATTATGATCGTGCTCCGTCACCGATCCCACTGCCATTTCACCCATTGCATTTCTCACTTCGCACCATTCAATTGGTTTTCTTTAATACTTACCACTCTTTGCATCGGTTACGATATAGCATTTCGCACGTTGTAACTTTTTCCCCGTCGCACTTCGCAATTCTTACCTCATCGCACTTCACATTTCACTCACGCTCCTGAACAACATTTCCACTATCCCTTTAATTTTGCGATATTGTGATTGTGATATCGCATATCACAACTTTTTCCTCCATTGCATCTCTGTCATCGCACTTTTCAATTCATTGCACTCCAAAGCCCTTTCTACACTATAATAAGGTTTAATAAGGTTTAACCGCTCTCTTTCCACTTCTAAGCCTTGTTTCATCCACTAAGTCCTCTATTAGACAATTTAGCCCTTTTCTTTCCTCCAAGCTGGAAATCAACACTTTTTCAATTACAATTAAGTCATGGGTAACTTAGTTGCATGGGTAGAAGCATGGTAGATAGACCATAGGATAAGTAGAGTGCATTTAGCCATTTGGCCAGGTTAAGTGTGGTTTAGAATTAGTTTCCTTTCTACCATTTCTTTTCAACAATATAGTTTAGTTTCTTTTTAGTCATTTCCTTTTCTGAAAATTAAATTAGTTTCATTCCTGTCATTTTTTTTTAGCAATTCAATTTTCATTTCTATCATTTCCTTCCAAAAAATTACTTTCCATTTCTTATTATAGTTTAAGAAATAGCACCCTTTCGTAAAGCAAAAGAGGATGACATGAATAGATTTCATATGTTGTGTATATAGCACTATCACCTCCAAGTTTTTATGAACCTCGGTTTGATAAAGTAAAGTAGGGTTTCCGCTGGGAGTTGCAGCACCCTTGGTGCAATACCAGGGCCCACCAATATTTGGCGTTGTTTCCGAGGAGGTGTCTAGTAAATGCTTTGATTTTTTTTTAGCATTATTTTCTGCTTTCCTTTCTTTTCATGTTATTTCAAAAATATTAAAAAAACACAAAAATATCTCATTGTCATGCCTCGCAGGAGTAGGAATACCCAAAGACGAATCTTACCTAAAACCCCCACATCACCTCCTAGCTACCCTTCACTCTTCTTCAGTGGTAGTGAGATTGAATCACCTATAGGAGAGCCTTCTTAGTACTTTGAGGATCCTATTGGGGAATAAGAAGAAGACCTTGTTTCAACTGAGGGACCTGCTTCACCTATCTTAACCATGGCTGGGATCTCGAGAGCCTTTCCCATAAGAGAGGCAGATGGGGAAACTAAGATGAAAAACATTAGCCCCTCATCTCTCCCACACTTTAACGAACTTACCTCTAAGGACCCTGACACATTCATGTTTGAATTTGTTATTGTTTGTAGGAATTATGAGTACACCTATAATGATCAAAATTTGAAGCTATTCCCATCCACCCTTAAGGATGCAGCCTTGCGCTTGTTCATGGGTCTACCTCGGGATAGCATCACTACCTAGGCACATATGGAAGATACCTTCAAAAGTAAATACAGAGAATAATGTAGGTCCAAGGAAACTAAGTATGAAATATTTAGGATGAATCTAGGACATGATGAATCCCTAGAGGACTATGAAGAGAGGCTTCAATTAAAATATAAGAGAGCCAATTGTACTCTTGATCCCGCATCACTTAAACCTGTACTTATTCGAGGGATCAATAAAAATATGATAGAAACCCTGAGTATTATATCAGCAGGAGATATCTACCAATTTCCTTATGAAATAATCAAAAATTTCTTCTAGAACCATTCTAGGGAATTTAGGAAGAAGGGAAGAGCTAGCTAGAATACATCGAATACCCCTTCCTCTTCTACCTCCATCAAACATGAGATTGGAAACATGCCAGAGGACTTCAAGAGTGACATGATGCACACCTTTTCTTTGCAAATGGACACAATGAAGTTCGAAAGGAAGCAAGAGGAAGCAGAGATAGCCCTAGCCATATTTTGTTCTAGATGTACCCGGAAGCACTCAACAAATGAATGTCCACTAAATTTCATAGAGGTTTCCTTACAGTGTGAATAGAATCATGCCACAAACAAGTGTCCTTCCTTACCTCAACTTAAGGTTGTATGTCAAGGTGGGGAAGCAATGCTAGAGCAACTATGTTTCATCAACTAGAGAAGGCCTCAAGGTCCTTGACCATGTCAACAAGATATGCAAAGCGCGCCTTACTCTTACTATCACAAAAAACAGAGTGCACCCATGAAATCTTAGTACACCCCCACTCCTCCATCCTGGTATACACCTCCTACCTGGCCTTACAACCCTTCATATCATTCTCATCTAGTAAACCAACCATTCGAGCAATATGTTCCACAACAACCTCAGTGGAACAATCCATCCCAAGGGTGGAGGCCTAAAAAAAATCAACCACATGCTCTAATTACTCCACCCCAACCTCAACCTCAGCTTACTCATGTTTCTCCACCTATGCTACCCAAAATACCTGCACAACCCAATCCAAACCTGAACAAAAAAACAACACAATAGGCTCCCAGTGGAGAAACATCTCATCCAGCTTATGATGTTGATGTACAAGAGGTTAATATCGGGTCAGGAAGAGTACTCCTAGACAACCATCCTCCATCTCCACCTCTAGAGGTTGAGGAGGAAAAGGAAGAAGGTAACACTCAGATCCAACCAACTCCTTTTCTTGAGCACTTGATCCACCCCAGTTAGCACACCCTAGAGGATACTAAAATCCTAGGAGAATTGGAAAAAATATGTGTAAAGATACCACTTCTCCGGGCCATTAAGGATGTCCCTATCTACAATAGCCTCATCAAAGAAAAGTGCTTCAAGAAACCTAGGGGGAGGAAGAGAGATACCCCCACTGTCAATGTGTTAGGACAACTATCTGACCTAATGCTGGGAAGGGTGATATTTCCAAAGTACCTAGACCCTGGTAGTCCAGTTGTTGATGTGCATGTAAATGGTGTCATAGTCCCCAACATCGTGATTGATCTAGGGGCTGCCATCAATTTCATGACCAATTAAACTATGTTGAAACTTAATCTCCAAGGGACTTTGAGGAAAACCACAACAGTTCTGCAACTTGTAGATCGGTCCATAGTGACTCCAAAAGGAATTTTTGAGGATGTCATGGTTGCCATTGATTCTTGGGAGTATCCTACATATTTCCTTGTTTTTCAACCAAAAACCAAGTTTAATGGTTATCCCTTCATCTTAGGGATACCTTGGTTAGCCACTGCAAATGCTTATATTACTTGTCAGGCCAGAAACATGACTATAGAAAATGGGCGTTTTTCCAAACAGATAGTGTTATATCCTCCAGCCCAGCCTTCCATTGATCATGATCTCCCTATATGGTTGGAGGATGAATAAGATGAGTTATATAACACTGCCCCTATATGTACTGTAGATGTTATTCTTAGAGGGGGGCATCTTGATGAAGATGAACTCATCAACCACACCATTCAAAGTCATTCCTCCACTAACATTCCTCTCTAAACCTTAGTCAAAGAGCCTGAAATCCAACCTTGGATGGAAATGGACTCAGTTGATTCGACCTCTAAAACCACCAAGGTTATTGAGTTTGGCCCATCCAGTTCTCTGAAAATCAACCCAGACCTCTCGAATGAAGAAGAAAAGCACCTATTCCAGCTTTTGAAAGAAAATATTGAATCATTTTCTTTGGATTACATGGACATGAAAGGGGTGCATCCTTCAGTATGCTGACATCACATTTACATCAAATAGGGATGAAATCCTGTGAGACATCCCAAAAGAAATATGAACCTGGCTCTAAAGGACATATTCAAAGAAGAGATATAGAAACTATTGGATGCAGGGTTCATATATCCTATATCCGACAGTGAATGGGTATCTCCTCTTGTCCTAACCCCGAAGAAGAATGGGAAGTGGCAAATTTGTGTTGATTATCGATAAATTAACAAAGTCTCCAAGAAATACCATTTCCCTTTGCCCTTTATAGACCAAGTCAGGGAAGAAGTTATTTTCCTTCTTAGATGGGTTCAGTGGGTATAATTAGATTCAAATCAACCCCGAAGACCATGATAAGACTACTTTCACCTGCCCTTGGGGTACCTTTTATTATAGAGTCCTACCCTTTGGGTTGTGCAATGCCCCATATACCTTTCAAGGAGCTTTCCTACGCATATTTTCTGAGTTAGTCCATGACTCTGTCGAAATATACATGGATGATTTCACACCATATGGGGATGACTTCCACGAAGCTCTCTCCACTTTGGGTAAAGTAATAAGAAGGTGCATTGAGATGCATCTCTTCTTGAGCCCAGAAAAGTGTGAATTCCTGAAGAAAGTAGAGGTTGTGTTAAGACACTCCATATCCCAAGTAGGAATACAGGTAGACCTGAAAAAAATCACTATCATCAAAAGGGTACTTGATCCTCAAAATCAGAAAGATGTCATGAGTTTCTTAGGATTAGCTAGTTATTATAGAAGGTTCATCAAAGATTTCAGCAAGATAGCTTCACCATTATTTGGGTTACTAGCCAAGGATTCTGTTTATTTGGTGCGGTCCTTGTCAAGAGGCTTTCAAGCTCATTAAGGAATAGTTGACCACTGCCAAATTGGACTCTGCCTTTCCACATCCACACTAATGCATCCGAAAAAGTTGTAGGGGCATCATTAGGACAATTAAAGGACAAAATTCCTGATGTCATTTATTTCATCAACAAGAATTTTTCCAACACTGAGCTAAATTATATTGTTACTGAGAAGGAGATGTTAGCCTTTGTCCATGCTTTGAACAAGTTCAGGCATTACATAACTGGATATCAGACCTTTGTTCACACTGACCATTCAGCCATCACGTATTTAATGAACAAACCGAATGTTAATGCTAGGATAATTAGATGGTTGTTACTTTTGCAACAATTTAATTTGAATATTATTGATAAAACTAGAAAGGAGAATGTTGTTGTAGATTTTTTTTCTAGGTTAGCTCTCCCTGCAGGTGAAGAAGGAATAGTGGATGACCAATTTCTCAATGAGCACCTTTTTGCTATATCAACACTCTCACCATGGTTTTTTGATTTATCCAACTACTTGGTTGGTGTATTCCAGAAGATACACCAGCAGGTGTGACCAGTGCCAAAGGTTGGTGAAACCCACACAAAGGGATGAGATGCCTTTGCACCTTCAGGTGGCTCTTGAGCCATTTGACAAGTGGGGCATGGACTTCGTTGGACCTATCGATCCACCATCCAGAAAAAAGAAGTATGTCATATTCTTCAATGATTACTTGCCAAAGTAGGCTAAAACAAAAGTAGTGAAGGTTGCAACTGAGGAGAAAGTAGCAGAATTTATGAGGAAGAATGTGTTTTACAAGTTTGGGTACCCCAGAGAAATAGTCACTGATCAGGGATCATAATTCACCTCTCACCTCATTCAGAATATTTTGAGGAAGAAAAATATTAAGCATAGAACTTCTATTGCCTATCACCCTCAGGAAAATGGCCAAGTACAAGTAACTAAAAAATATTTAGAGATAATCCTCACAAAGGTTATGAGCAGCAGCATAAAATATTGGGCAGGCAGATTGGTGGAAGCTACTTGGGCCTACAACACTACTTGGAAGACAACAACAGGATTCACTCCCTATGAACTAGTCTATGGTAAGAAGGCTCTACTTTAAGAATGGCAGCTGAATTAAATCTAGATCTATCAAATTCCCAAAAAAAGAGGTTGCTGCAACTAGATGGATTGGATGAGTTGAGAATGCAAGCACTTCTTCACACGGAGGTAGTTCAGCTGCAAAGGAAGGTCTGGCATGAAAATAACATCAAAGAAAATACATTCCAAGAAGGATATTGAGAATTATTGTATGATTCAAGGTTTAAATATTTCAAAGGAAATCTGATGACAGGATGGTCGAGACCTTACACAGTGGATTTTTTTTTATAATGGCGCAATTCAAATCAGAACCATAGATGAGGAAGGAATCCCCTTTCTTGTTAATGGTCATAGACTTAAATTTTAAAAAATCCTTTGTCAATGCCAGAGTTCATAAATTCAATAAGAAGAGAAGTGTATGTGATGGGAAATTTTGTTTCCCACACCTCTTGGAAAAAAAAAAAAAAAAAAAACATGGGTGAAAACCTCTTTGAGGCACCCAAGGCAAGCTTGTGAGTTGAAAACCTCAATGGAGGTAGCTCACTTGCTCAAAAAAATAAAGAAAATAGAAAAGAGAATAAAGACCCCCATCCCATTTGGTTGATTTGACCATGATTATCGGTGACAGGTGTGGAGTCATGGGGGTGGGCGGTTAGCCCAACCCCGGGCCACATGGGTCGATAAAATCAAGAGCAGGGCCAAAAATCAGGTGCAAAGGAGTTATTGGAAAAACTAACGGTTTGAAAAATGCACCTTTATCAGCATGAATCTCGTCGGTGGCAAATGAAATTTTCACTCAGAGGGCTACAGAAGGGTGGAAATTGTCTGATAGTTAACTAATTTTTCCAGATTGTAGAACAATTTGTAGCAAAAATTTGAGGAGCCATAAATTGATATGTTTTTTTCATTTTTAAGCCCAATAAGATCCCAGAAATGGGTTTCTGGGTATCTTGAAGCCATTGGAAACATCAATTTTGCATTTCGAGCATTGTAAACCTATGTAATTATGTATTTGAGAACTTAATTGAAGAGGCCCAACATTGGAAGCTGGACCGGGAGACGTAGCCCAGGAGGGGTGAACTTTGTTATCAATTTTTTGTTATGCGTTGCTGTGTATGGTTTATTTGTCTTAATTTATTTTCTACAAACTGAGTTTAAAACACTAATTTATGTACTTTTTCAACTTGATCCATTTCCCATAAGACATAAATTTACTTGCAAGTTTTCCATAAAACTTCAATTTTATAAATTCAGATCACAAATGGCTCAAATTACATATGAGGTTAGATGTGAATCTCATCCTTCTAAGTAGGTTTCCCATCCTTTGGCACACGCGACACTAGGAAGAATTTTTTTGGGCATAATTGTGAATACTTGGCTAGAAGTATCTTACCTGCAGGATTTTGTAGCATATCCTCTTTGCAGAAAAATGTTTACAACAAGGTCTATCATGTAACACTGAGAGGATGTTATAAAATTCATCCTCCCTTAGACATATTCTCAAAAATATGATAAGGCCCCAAATTGAATATGTTTCCCCCAATCTAGGTGTAAGAGGTGATTTTTATGACAATCTTGCTTTTCTTCTTCAAAGATAGGTGAGGATGGAATTAGCTAGTAGATAGGAAGTTGATTATCTTAGCAAACCATGGAAATAAGAGCGATATCGAAAATATATGCTCATCAGGGAGTTTTTCATCTACCAATTCCTCGTTTATAGATAATGTTAGTCTTGATGGAAAATATGCAAAAACATTCTCATTCCTATTTTTGTCATTAATAGTCAAATCAAATTTCTACAACAGTAATAATCACCTAATTATGTGAAAATTTACATTTGGTTTATTCATTAGGTATTTAATTTTGGCATGATTAGTGTGCAAGAAGACTTGATAACCAGTGATGTAGTGTCTCAATTTTTTCAAAGAATGTATGATGGCAATAAATTCCTTTTTAGTTATTGTGTATTTGAGCTCATCTTCTGATATATTCTTGCTAATAAAATAAATTCCATAGAGAGTTTTACCTTTGAGCCATCCCAAAGATTCCCTAGAGCTTACCCAATCAACTTATCTAAGGCATATATATGGATATGGAAGGGTAGGGTCCAATTCAGGCCTCTGAGGACATATGTTATCATTAGGTTTTATTAAATTTCCTCAAATTATTTTTGAAATATATCTATCCATAGAAACATAACATCTTCAACAACCTTTGAAGAACAAGAACCTTTTTTATGATGGCTATTTTTTTAGGGTCCACTTGGATTACTTTTGAAGAGAAAAAGTGCCCTAAGACAATCCCCTCATTCATTAGAAAAAAACATTTCTCATCGCTCAAGGAGAGGTTCATTTCTTTACATATATGCAAGACCTTGCATAGGTTTAAGAGAGCCTCTTATAAATCATCCCCATATGGTGTAAAAGCATCCATGTATATTTCCATTGAATCATGCACATGATCATAGAATATACTAAATGCAACCCTCTTGAAGGTGGTAAGTGTTGATAAACCATTTTTTGGTCATCTAACCTATTACTATTAGATGGACCTAAGTACACCATGTAAGACCAATTTTACCCCAAGTAAAATTACTTTCACTATGAAAAATAACTTAGTAAACCACCTTTATTAATTTGTTTATGGTATAAACTGTAGAAATTATATAAATTATGTGTTATATGTCCAAGATTCTCCTGATATCACACTATTTTAACTTCATGTAAAATACAGAATCTATTCCACCATTGATCATTTGCAGAAATTAAATCAAGATTGCAATACACACATGAAACAATAAAAATTCACACACATTAACACAGTTGTTTAATGGCAAAGCCTGAAGCTGAAAACCCCAACTATTTGTATATAATATATGTCATATATATCATGTAACAATCCTCATACAAAGCTGATCATATTAATCTCTCAGTACAATATAATCGCTACGCACTAATCAAGCCCGATCTTGCAAATCCATGCACCGATCTTTTCCACCTGCTAGTCTGCCTCTACTGTGCAATCCCTGTTGAAGAATGGCTCTGAATGAGTTTGAATTACTCCAGCCTTGCTCATGAAATCCTCATTGGCATCTCCACTGAGTGTTGGATGCAATCAATGCATCACTATAGTCACAACTGATAGTCACACTTACCCTTTCACCTATCTCTCCACTGGTCTACACTGAAACTGCCATGCACTGTAGTTAACTGATGTATTCTTCAGTTGATTAATGAGTTGTTATCTGTAAATAAATTAACTAATTAATTCACTCCACTCTCACTAGTGTATCAATTAGTTAGACTAGATACAACTAGCTCAACTGAGTCTAACTGAGTTAAAGTAAATACAACTCCACCAAATACTTCTACAACTCCACCAAACTCTGCCACATAAGTTCTAACTGAGTCCTCCATGCAATAGCTCCAGTAAGCCCTCAGGAATAGCGTAATTTCTTCTGTTAGCTGCAATGCCACATCTGTTCACTTAGCTGAAGTGCTCCAAGAGAATAAGATAATGTTTAGAGTCCAAATATTATTAGGAGCTAATAATATTCGACATATCTATTTTTAGACTCGCAATCTAAAAATAGAATCTGCCCAATATGTCTAATAATAGAAGTCCATATATTTTTCCAGCTTGACCAACCATCCACAAATAGCATCCTACAACTCATGGAATATGATCTACATGTCTAAAAATAGACTTTGCGCCAAAAATAGCCTGCGGGCGCACTTAGTGAAGGCGACTCTTTTCACTAAGCTCATCATCTTGTTGAATCTCAAAACTCCCTCTCAACAAGATATGGATTATCTTGCACCCTGATCTTGTCTCTATGGTATTTGAATTTTCTCCTAGTGAGTGCCTTCATCAGAATATCTGTATCTTGATCCTCCATAGGAATGTAAGAAAGCAACATGATCTTCCGCTGCACACAATCTCTGATATGATGGTACCAGATGTCAATATGTTTAGATCTATCATGAAATATTGGATTAACTGAGATTTTAATGCAACTCTAATTATCACAATATATCACAGTAGGATCTAAGTGAGAACCGAACAAACCGACCAGGATCTTCCTCATCCATATAGCCTCGCATGCAGCCAAACTTGCTGCCATGTACTCGGCCTCTGCTGAACTGAGTGCCACGGATCTTTGTTTCCTATTGTACCAAGAAACTTTTATAGATCCGATACTGAAAATCCCTCAAAATGTTCTCTTTCTTTCCGTTGGGCTTCCTGCCCAATCTACATCCGTGAAGCCATGCAGCTTCAACTCATCTGACTGTCTATACCACAATCCATACCCAGATGTGCCCCTGAGATATCTCAGGACATGCTTGTCTACCTTCCAAAATAGCTTGGTAGGCTTCACCATCGCTTGTGAAAGCTGGTTCACAGCATAGCATATGTCTGGTCATGTATTGACTAAATACATGAGCGAACCAACCAACTGTCAATAAATAGTGGCATCCACTACCTCTGCCAATGTAGCATCCTACTTCCTCCAACCACCAGGAAGAGGAGTGTCGATAGGCTTGCAACCTTGCATGTGAAACTTCTCCAGTATCTCCCGGGCATACTTGCCTTGAGACACAAATAGTTCACCTTTCCGCCACCAAATTTCCAATCCCAGGAAATAATGAAGGTGGCCCAAGTCCTTCATCTCAAACTCAATTGCAAGATCTGCCTTGCATGAGTGTATCAACAGTTCATCACCTATTATTATTAAATCATCTACATAAAGCACAATGATCAAAATCTTACCATCCACCACAGTCTGAGACAAGTTTGGATTCGCCTCACTCTTGGCGAAACCAAGTGCGATGAAATAACTATCTATACATGTGTACCAAGCATGAGGTGCTTGTTTCAGCCCATACAGCGCTCTTTTGAGCCTACATACGTGCGACTCACTGCTGAAGATTTTGAATCCTTCAGGCTGCTCAATGTACACCTCCTCCTCAATGATTCTGTTGAGGAACAAAGTCTTCACATCCATTTGATGAATGTGCCAAGTCATCTGCGCCGAGAGAGCAAGAATGGTCTGTATGGAAGAATAACTTACGACAGGTGCAAAGGTTTCTTCATAGTCGATCCCCTCGATCTATGAGATGCCCCGGGCAAAAAATATTGCCTTATACTTCTCGACGCTCCCCTCAGTAGCTTGCTTCACTTTGCAGATCCATCTCGAACCTATCACTGATTTCCCTTCCGGCCTTGGGACAATCTCCCATGCATTATTTCTGACAATCGAATCATACTCTTCCACCGTGGCATCTATCCATGTGGGATCCTCCACAACTTCCTCGAAATAGGATGGCTCCATCACGATACACTTGCTCATCAGAGCCATGTATCCAATAAATTGGTCAGGTGACTGTCTCTGTCTACACTGTGATGTAGGAGCTCCTACATTCTGCGCTGCATCAAGATTCAGTCACTCAGCTTCTGTAGTGCGCTTCCGCCCTATGATGTTTGGCACTGCATGAGTGGTTTCTTCCACTCCATGAACCTCCTCTTGTGATTGATCCACATATTGAGGCGTGTCTTTAGGAACAAGTAGCTTCTCCTCTGCATGCAAGTGTAGCTCCCTCTTAAGCGATAACTTCACGGCTTTCTCCTCATGAAATTTGATATCCCATCGCATGACAATCATCCGACTATCTGGAAAATACACATGATAATTGTGGGGTGTTTCTGTGTACCCCACAAATATCCCAATCTCTGTAGTTGGCTCTAGCTTCTTCCTGGAATCCTTCATCACATGAATGTAAACATGTGAGCCAAAAATCGTCAAATGAGAAATATCAGGCTTCTTACTAGAAAACACCTTTTCGGGTGTACTCATGCCAAGTACTCTATGAGGACAACGTTTTTGCACATAAACCGCAGTTTTGCATGCCTCAGCCCACAAGTGTATGGGAAGGCCATGATCATGCAACATATCCTGTGCAGCACCCACAATCATTCTATACTTTATCTCTGCGACCCCATTTTGCTGTGGGTTATGAGGCACTATGAGTTATCTTCGAATTCCTTCTTTTCTATAGAAGTCTTTGAATTTGCCAGAGATGTATTCACCACCATTATCACTCTGGAGAGCTTTCACTTGCTTCCTCGACTCTTTCTCAACCAGTTCCTTGAACTCACATAACTTTGAGTATGTCTCGCTCTTCTTTTGCATGAAGATGATCCATCACTTACGAGAAAATTCATCAAAAAATATCACATAATACCTACGCTTTGCTGTTGAAGCAACAAAAAAAGGTCCACACACGTCTGTGTGAATTCTGTCAAGGATCGTCGAGGCATGACTATCCTTATCATCAAAAGTGTTCTTCACAAATTTTCCCAAAGTACATCCCTTACACTGATCTGACTATGCAAGTGTACCCTTGGGAAGCCCAGTAGAAATCTATTGCAAAATTTTCAAAGCGCCATGGTGAAGATGGCCTAATCTCCTGTGCCACAATTCGCCCTCATCTTGGCTCACCACTCCTTATGCTTTGCCTGCCATTTTTGTGCAGCCATCTACCTGAAATTGATAAATATTCTTAACTTGAATCCCTATCCTCCTGGTTCGACCAGTTGTTTTATGGTGCAAGAAAGCTTTTCCCTTGCTAAAAAAAACATCATAACCCTTGTCTTCCAACATCGCCATAGAGATCAGATTCTTCTTCAATCTTGGAACATGCATGACATCCTTCAAGATGAAAGGTTTACCAAACTCCCTCTCAAAGGAAATGGTCTCGATACCAATCACACTGTATCTACCATCATCTCCCATCTCGATGTGCACTCCAAGTTCCTTTTCCTCCATATCACTAAACAAATATTTGTCTCCGGTCATATGGAAAGACGCACCACTGTCAAGAAATCACACCGATCCCATCAAATTTGAAACCAAGCATGCGATCAAAGAAAAATCCAGCTCAAACTACAAGGCTAAGGCCTCTCCAGCTGCAAATACAAAAACCTGCTTATTCTTCTTCTTCTGTGGGAAATTAGTGGCGAAATGCCTGTGCTGGTGACAGTGAAAACACTTCACCTTGGACAAATCCTGCTTCTTGCCTTTAGCTTAAGATTTGGAAGATTTATTCCCTTTTCCTTTCCAAGATTTGACAGCCAAAGAGGAAATTTCTTCATATTCATTCTTCAATGAAGATCCATCCCTGGTACCCCGCCTTATCTCCTTCTGCACAAGATCTGACCAAAGTCTCTCCCATCCTGGCAGCTTCTCCCATCCATTGACAGAGTCTTCATAGCTATGCCAACTCTTTGGAAGCCCAAGGAGAGCCAAGCTCACCAAGTATTCTTCATCAACTGTAACCCCCACACTTCCGAGCTCATCCTTGTAGTGGAAAAACTTCGTGAGGTATTTTGGTATACTGTCGCTTTTCTCCATTTTTATTTTCCTGAGCTTGTCTTTAAGCGCCAACTTCCTCTGGTCGCTTCTGCTTTGGAACAAGTCTGTCAAAGCCTTCCACATTAAGAATGGAGTGGCTTTAACATGAAGTTTGGACACAATGTGGTCCTTCACACCTTCCAACAGAATCCTTCGACACTTTGCTACCTTATTTTTCCATGCGTCAAGTGTGGTTGCATCGCTAGAACCCGGCTTAGGAACATCGCTATCAATGAACTCCTTCAACCCATTATCATCCAGCACCGCCTCCATCCTGTCCTTCCATGCTATTTAATTTGAGCTCCCATCAAAGGAATACTCCAATTGCAATCCGTTGAAATACATTTCAATGAATGATCAACTTTGAAACCAAGAAAACACTGCAGCAAATTTGAATTCCACCAGCACAAAACTCAGCTGCTTCAATAATTGCAATCTCCTCCAATGATCAACTGCTCTTATACCATGTAGAAATTATATAACTTATGTGTGATATGTCCAAGATTCTCCTGATCTCACACTATTTTAACTTCATGCAAAATACATAATCTATTCCACCATTGATCATTCGCAGAAATTAAATCAAGATTGCAATGCACACATGAAACAATAAAAATTCACACACATTAACACAGTTGTTTAATGGCAAAGCCTAAAGCTAAAAACCCCAAATATCTGTATATAATATATGTCATAGAGAACATGTAACAATCCTCATACAAAGCTTATCATATCAAGCTCTCAGTACAATACAATCGCTACACACTAATCAAGCCCGATCTTGCAAATCCATGCACCGATTTTTAAAACCTGCTACCCTGCCTCTACTATGCAATCCCTGCTGAAGAATGGCTCTGAATGAGTTCTAATTACTCCAGCCTTTCTCACACAATCCTCATTTGCATCTCCACTGAGTTTTGAATGCAATCAATGCATCACTATAGTCACAACTGATAGTCACACTTTCCCTTTCACCTATCTCTCCACTGGTCTCCATTGAAACTGCCATGCACTGTAGTTAAATGATGTATTCTTTAGTTGATTAATGAGTTATTATTTTTGAATTAATTAACTAATTAATTCACTCCACTCTCACTATTATATCAATCAATTAGACTAGATACAACTAGCTCAACTGAGTCTAACTGAGTTAAACTAAATACAACTCCACCAACTACTTCTACAACTCCACCAAACACTGCCACTTGGGTTCTAACTGAGTCATCCATGCAATAGCTCCAGTAAACCCTCAGGAATAGCGTAATTCCTTCTGTCAGCTGCTGTGCCACATCTGTGCACTTAACTGAAGTGCTCTAAGAGAATAAGATAATGTTTAGAGTCCAAATATTATTAAGAGCTAATAATATTCAACATATCTATTTTTAGACTCGCAATCTAAAAACAGATTCCGCCCAGTAGGTCTAAAAATAGAAGTCCATATATTTTTCCAACTTGACCAACCATCCACAAATAGCATCCTGCAACTCATAGAATATGATCGACATGTCTAAAAATAGACATAGTCTAAAAATAGACTTTGTGCCAAAAATAGCCTGCGGGCCCACTTAGTGAAGGTGACTCTTTTCACTAAGCTCATCATCTTGTTGAATCTCAACATAAACAAGAAAACCCATGAGGAAATATTAAATAAATCTACATTTGTTTGATTTTCCTCAAGGAAAAATTATTTAAACAATAGTTTAATTAATATTCCTGTTTATATTTAACCCAAAACAGGAAAATTAATTAGATAAATTACTATTTATCTTATTATTTTCTAGGGATAATTATTTAAACCATATTTAAATAATATTCCTTATTAAATTTGACTAAGGCACTCATAAATAATTAAATAAATCATTATTTATTTGATTATTACTCAACCACATCCTTAACATAATAAATAAATCATTTATTTATTTATTATTTACAAATAAAGGGATTTGACCCAAGTCAAATTCTTTTTCCCTCCAACAAATATAATAAAATATTCCATAAAAATTGGATCTTGATTTGGCTAATAATATTTTAATTATGCACCAATATCTAGACTAACTCAATATTTTGTTATAAATAGAAGGAGTTTTCCATTCATTCACTACCTTTTGTTGCTTAAAGATCACTCTAAATCTATACTTTTGGTTTGACTTTGATTCACCATCATTCTCATATTTTTCTATCTTTTTGCTTATGAGCTCACTTTGAGTTCCATTTTTGTCTGGCTTTTCCACACCATGAAGAGAGAGGGATTTTAGATCTAAAGTGCTAAGGACATACAAGAAGCCATCTCATTGAGGAGAACTAGTAACATCCTTCTATGTTTTCCTCCCAGGTGCCATTAATACAAAAGTCATTCAACATATTCTTGTCTTGTCTATTGGATGCATGGAGCAAATCTTGTTTTTATTTACTACCTAATGTCTTTTAATGCATAGTTCTATATTTTTGTAGCATTTATCTTGGTCACCTAATTGCAGATATAAAGATATTGGTAGCCATCTTTGCTGTTAGGGTTGTTTGTTATGCACAGCTAAAGAGAGCCTTTTTCGTACACTTGCGATTATGATTCATACTAACAACTAGCGACTCCACGCGGGTTTACAATTACAACTGCTGTCGTTTTTCAGATCCCTGCATATCCAGCTGCTTCAAACCCTAATATTTCTCTTCGGCTTCTTGTTTTTATTTTCTTGATGTTGTTTTTAACCTATAAAACCCTAAAACATTGAAAATTCTAACTTCTGTGTGTTTTCGGACCTATTGCGTAGGTGATAGACATCAGACGCAACTGAGATAACACATTCTGTTGAAACTTGTTCCCGAGAGTGTCGAAAGTGCAGGTCATACCTTTCAGGCCAAAATACCTAAACCTCTAGGGCATAGAAAACATGCCAGAACCTGCGACCTCTACAGAAATCAGGTTAGAAATTGTGACCTAGACTTTTTACGGGAGTTTTTCTGAAAGTTTTATGGGTTTGTTTGGGCCTCTGTTCATGGTTTTCTAACCTCTATCTCCGCTTTTTTTGGACCTATACTTGTTCTCTTTTACTCATCTAAGTGGGAACCTAGCCCTCTAGGGCTTCAGTACCCTCTACATTTTGTGGAAGACTTTTGGTTGCTGCAGGTTGTCTGAAATTTCAGAGTATTCAGCCATATTTCAGATCTGATCCCTTACCTTCAGATCCACTTCATATTGGCTATTTATCCATCCAAAAAACCTCCTTTTATTTTTTTTTGGGTTTTCCTCTAGGGTCCCCTCTGCTTCCCTCCAGGTTATAGCCTTTTTCTACCTCATTTGTAACAATCTTTCCTCTCATTTGTTGTTGTTTTTCTACACCTATTTCCAGCATATCTGACCTCTAGATCATTGTCCCTCTCGAATTTAGATCTATTGGCTATTTTGGTGTGTTTTGACTATATTTTTTCCCACCTACAGACTACTTGTTGAGAGGCCCGCCTCCTGGGGCTTAGATTAATGCATAAATAGATATTTATTTACTGTTATTTTAGTTTCATATACTGTTATCTGCAGGTTTATTTACAGTTATACAACACACTTTTTTCTTTTTCTCTACAAACGTTTAGGTTTAAAAAATAAAAATTTACACACTTAACACACACACCCTAAGTGAAGAAGAGCTTGGTTAACACCGCCAAGAAAATATTTTAAACATTGAATTCAATTGATCCTGCACCTCTCTGCACTTGTTTCAACATTGTAATCAGTTGATCCTGCACCTCTTCACCCTTTTTGGTCTCTCTTCCCTTTGAGCCATGTTTGAGCCTTCACCATTGAGCCACCAAGGTGTTTATCTCAGAGACTTCTTGGCCTTCATCCTCAGTTTTTGGTAGGAAGACTTACTCCTCTGCGTAGGATTCGAGTTATTCCTCCACCAAGTCCACATTCTGACTCCTCTTTTGGTTCATTGGGTTCCCCTTCTGGTTCCACCCATGGTTCTCCCCCTGTCATCTTCACCATTTCTGGTTCAAGACCTAACGTAGGTGGTAGCCCTGGCCCTAATGTTGGGAATACTACTAGTGGGACCGCAATAGGAATTACCCTGGCTGCACCCTTTCTACCCTATATGGCGGGCCTCAGTCTTCCTGATTTTAACCAGTTGGTCAATGACCCTATATGCCATGATGCTGGTTGGCCTACTATGCCAACCAAGCTCCCTTTCGGCATCGCCAAGTTTGAAGGTCTTGCTGGAGAAGATCCTACAAATCATGTTCGATATTTTGACATGTGGTGTTTGTCTAACTACATTATTGATGACTCTGTCCATCTTCAGTTGTTCCAATGTACGCTTACTGGCAAAGCTTTTAAGTGGTATGTTCATCAGGCCTCATCCTCTCATACCACCTTTGCGACTCTTTCCTAGGATTTTCTATCTTATTTCTAGCTTCCCCTTCATTATGACACTAGTACCAAAAATTTTGACTTCTTTCTATCAATCGTCTGCGACCCGCCTATCCGATCATGTCCAAGAATGGCGGAGAAGAAAGTGCCTATGTTGAGCCCCTACCTTCAAAGACCATGTCTACATGGACTAGTTCCTTAGATCTCTCTTGCCTGATATTGGCAAGGATGTCGCATTGAATTTCCCTCAAACCGAAGAGGTCACTCTCCAAATTGCATTAAAATATGACCTGATCTACGCTCATTCGGGTTATGTTTATACCATTCTACCTGATCTTCCTAGACCCGGTGGTGCCAACGCACCAAGGGCATCTCATGTTGTCGACGGTATTTTTGGAGCTATCTCTCATCCATACACTCAGCCTCCCATGGGCTATGGTTTTCCTCATGGGGGGGCCAGCACCTCCTACACTTTTCCCCCTCTCGGTAGCATGTATCCAGGATATAGCATGCCTCCTCCTTTTTCCCAACCTCCTGTATACCACAATGTTATCCAACATCCTTATTATCTGTATCCGTAGCTTGGTGCTCCATCTCCTACAGCATTAGCACCTCCCCCTCCCTTTCCTTCTCAACCCCTGCAACAGCAGGCACCGCCCCCTCAGGGGCAGGTGTATGCACAACAGTGCACAACTAATCCTCCTCCCTCTAAAAAGAAGAGGAAAGGCACTCAAAATCAATCTACTCCCGGTGATCCAGGACCTAATCCTCAAAGTAATGCACCTAACACTGCTAACCAGCAATATGGCACTCAGCCGAAGCAGGACAGGCATGTTCGCATGAATAAGTCTTGTTCTTGTTGTGGTGTTTATGGTCATTACACTTATGATTTTCCTCTTTTACCATAGATGTGGTAGATGTGGGAGACTCAAGAAACATTAAGAGGAAAACAAGCCTCCCCTTCCATCCCCCCCAATGCTACACCTAGTTAGTCTGTTGTGTTTACTAATCCTTTCCCTCAGCAAGGATTCGTGGCTACCCAACCACCTGAAGGTGAGGTGGCAACTCAACCTCCTCCATCTAGTACCTCCGTTTACCAGATTCTCATGATGAACTTTGACCAACCTATAACCGTAGACCTCAACCTTCAGACTCGGTCCCATTAGTACAATAAGCCTCTTGCTACGTTTGTCCCCGAGCCCCCTTCTTCAGGTTCTACAAAGCCTCTTTTGACAAATAATGGTGCTTTTCAGATCCCTCAGCCTAAGGTAGAGGTTCATACCAAGATCCCTAAGGAACCACTACGTCGAAATGCTACTTCCGGAAAAAATTCCCATTTGTATAGTATAGTAGATGATTTGGCACAATCTCTTGCTGCCATCTCAACACTGTAACTCCTCCATTCGCGCCCTTCAGAATGAAAATATCTACTATCTACCATGAGAATTGTAGATCCTTCAAATTATCGATTGATTGTGTTCGATGTTGACCGGTTAGAAAATCCTCCTCTTCCTACTTCCGCCGCCTTCCAAATCCCAGTCAAGATCCGGAACGCCAACGTTTCCCGTTGTATCATTGATGAGGGGGCATCCACCTGTGTGATGTCCACTTCGGTTTGGAAGCAACTTGGATCGCCTGAGTTGGCCCATTCCACGATCACTCTCCAAGCATGGGATGGCCATGCCTCCCAAGCCATTGGCCTGTTCCACAATTGTCCTATTACTCTTGCGGGCAAGACTATTTGCGTTGACGTAGAAGTCATTGATGCCCCTTTAGATTACAACATTCTATCGGGTTGTAGCTACAGCTATGCGATGTTTTTTGTACCATCTGTGGTCCACTACAAGATGTCCTTTCCCCATAATGGATAAATAGTCACCATCGACCAGTTGACATATTACGAACCGAAGTCTCAAACCTCCCCTGAGTCCATTATATATTCAGTGGCCAATAAGCAAACTGTCGATCCCTTGACCAGTGTCTCACTCGGAGTCTACAAAGACTCCTCTCTGCTTGGTACATTCCCTAGTCTTCCTTCTCATGTCTCTGATCCCAGCTCATCGAATGTTTGCATGATGCAATCGTCTCAAGCTTCCCTCAAGCGACCTGCTTCAGCTAGTCAGTAGCCTCGCCCTCTGTAGCCTACTCCTAGCCCTTCAATTCAACCTTTTGGACCCCCTCCTCCTTGCCCTTCACCTACAGCTGGTATCAATGAGCCTCTCTACCCTCCTGGAATGGTTCCTCTAGGCCTTAACCATCTCAGAGCCGTCTCGCCTGGCCATTAACCCTCCGGTCAGATACGATTCCTAGCTCCCCCTCCTGGAGTGTTCTCGGTACCTATCATGGCTACCTTATCCCTTCCTAACTTGACCTTGGGGATTCCCTTCTGGTACATTGATCCCCCAGCCGCTATCCCACCTGGTCAGCCCAAGCCTTATCTTGCTTTTTCCCTGGTCTAATCGGTCCCCATGACCCCTCCCTTTGCTGCCATGCCTCCGCCACCTCAATGGGAACCTCCTCCTGTTGCGATAGCTTTCGGTGAGGGGGGAAAAGCTCGCAGGAAGACACTTAAAGACAAGGATGCCCTCACAAACCATGCTCCTCCTCAGCCTCCAAAGCGAACACCTCTGTGTGCTTTGTGTGATGTTGTTGATCATGCAACCCATAATTGTCCTGAATTGCCTCATCTCAAGTCCATGGTTAATCTCGCATTCCATGATTCTATGGTCCCGGAAACCTCTGTTCCTTCCTCAACTGCAACCAAGAACCACAAGACTATTGACACCAACCACCCATGTGCTTTGTGTGATCTCCATGGCCATTATACCCACCTTTGTCCCCGCCTCAAGGACTTCTGCACCTCTCTAGCAGCAGTTCGCCAATTCAAGGCCAAGCGCAACAAGTCCACTGCTCCCTTATTTGTGAATTTTGCTTCCGCAGAACCAGAGGACACATTCACTCCCATAGACATTCCCCCTCCAGATGTCCAAATGATATATTCTTTGGTCACTGTCCACTACCTGTCATCATCTATGTGGTCCACGATGGAAGCTCCCTTTGAGAATTCCCCTTCTGTTTCGCTTGACCTCCCTTTAGTGATCACCTTGGGCTCAACATCGGTGGATCCTTTATCTGCTTGTTCTTTCGTCACCCCCCGTGACGATGCACATGTGAACCTCTCTTCTCATGATGATGAGTCAGGTAGCTTCGCTACGTCAGGTGGTATTTCTTCCACTAGTCACCCCATCTTCTATTATGATGATGACATTATCGAAGAAATCACCACCCCTAACTTTATCTATCCCCCCTTACGTCGAACCCATGCATTGGAATCACATACACCTTGTGGCCATTACATTGACACCCAATGTTTGGGTAAGGGGGCACCCATATTTAAGAGTCCAGGAGAAACAATTCTCCACAAATCTCTTAGTGTATCTGGTCATGTCGACTCTAGTACCATTATTCTTCTCCATTTAGAATAACCTCTAGAGTCCCATATCAATTCAGATCACTTTAGGGATGATACCCCTCATCATTCCTTCATCTTACATCAACAACCCAGTCCCCTAGACATTGTTATTGACCAACCTGTGGGTTTTCTAGGAGAGCACCAGTTCATTATCTCCAAATCCTCTCTTTGGGATAGTGACACCATGTATGCCAACCCAGAAACTTAAGTCCATTTTCTTCATATATGCAGTACCAAAAGAGATTGGTAATCCTCCATTCCCTTTCTCGAACAGCATAACCATAATGAAAACAAATGGCACACCACATCATAAAAATGTGTTTAGATTCCCTCTTTCTAAATATATTTTGGCATGACCATAACATGCCTGGGGGAACCTATGCCTCTCAACCATAAAACTCCCAGATCTCAACCAAAAAAAGCACTGAAACCCCCTTTCTCTGACAGGTCGCACTTTTCAAGTCATTTCTTGGGACAAGTCGTAGTTTTCTACCCAATACCTGCTACCCAGGTTGCAAAACAAACCCCCAAAAGTGCGACCTGGCCTATTCATGAGCTCTGGGTACCTAAACTGAAATTTTGATCTCCTTAACTGAAAGTGTATGGTTAGGCCTCTTACCTTCAACTGATGGATCTCAATTCCACTGGTCGGTTTTCTTGCTATGATCACCACAAGATTTAGGGCCTTATCTCCTTTCTACATTCACCACAGCTACACTTGCAAATGAGTGAATTTGGAGGGAAAATGCCTTATTAAAAGAGAAACAACTGATTTTTCTTTTTCCTGCCATGACCAAACCGTAGCTTAGTTTGACAAAATGGTTGTACCATTGGAAATCTCTCACCGAGCTCTCAAATGGGTATTTGTTAGTTTTTTGTGATTTGATACTTCACTAGGACACATTTTTTCCAAGAAGGGTTACTTCACCACCCCTCATAATCGAATTTCTTCACTTGCAACACTTGTACTTGGGGCACCACTTTGCCCCCATACTTGTCCATGCTCGTGTTGATTTTCGTCATGAGTAACCATCTTGTACTCATGTTTTTATGCTCCTATTAGACCTTTTCTATGTGGCAGCATCATCAAGTCACCCTTGTTTAGAGCATCTGAGTAGAGTCATCATCGCATTCCTGGAGTCTATCCCGAGTCCCTTTGTATCCTGCTATAGCCCTTCATCCTTCATTGCTTGGTTCTTCTCTCATCTCACACATTATGGCCTTCTATCCCACTGTCCCCTATCCCTCATGATATTGTGTCAGTCGCTGCCAAGTCATCCATGCACTTTATGCTCTAACAAGGGAAGTTATCTGTCTGCTACTCAGTACCCCCCATTTCATCATCATCCTTGGTGTCAGTCTGTCAGTCACTCTACTATTTTCTCTCGTGCCTTAGTTGAAGATCCCTTATTGCCTCACCTATGGCGTACCTCCTTTTGTCGACATCAGATCATTCATTCCAGAAGACAGGTCTTGAGGGTGGTGTACCTTGGTTCTAGTTTCCACTCTTGTTCGGTGCCTCGGATCAGGAAAAGGGACCACTTCTTCCCCTTTAACACCATTTTTTCTCAACTCCAGCTCCTTTTAGCATGATCGAGATCTGTATAATTGATGGTTCAGTGATGCAGTAGATGATACCGATGATCCCCAGGTGTGTGTGAGATGTTTCAGCCCTCATGAGGGGGTGGCCCTATAAGTACCCCCCCACATGCCCGGATGACCTCTTCATTATAGCCTTTGATGCAGCTCCATATATTTGATGATTTTGGCCTCAGCCGCTTATAACACATTTTTTTTTGCATCTATCAGTCATATTTTGAGAGCCCTTTCCTATTTATAGCGGAATTTGGGTTGTATTTGTATCTCATGTACTCAGATATTATTGTATAAGTCCTGGCTGTTATCCCAAAAAAGTATGTATGTGGGATTCATTATCATGTTTTTACCTGGCTCGTGTTTATGCCAGCATGTACTATATTGCTCAGTCCCTTGTTTACTGGACGCACTATTCTTTGTACTTTTTCTCGGTGGGCATAGGTATGCCTCCCCCACTGCCTATAGCATAGGTACTCACTCATAAAATATACTTGTCACACCTGTAAGTCTCACCTCCTCAGGGTCTAGTCATTTAGTGCTTTTCTCTACCTTATATTTCTCTCTCTTTTACTTCCCCTTCGGTGTCTAGTGATTGAGCTCTTATAACGTACTTCGATCATACGATTAGCTCCTAATGCTCACATGCTCGGGGGCAATCTGTTACACCATTTTTTGGTCATCTAACCTGTTACAATTGTTAGTGTCCTATGATTTGGTAGATTGGAAAACCAAATGATAGGGTAACATGGAACCAAGCTTTGGAGTCCGAGGACCTAGCCTTCCTAGACTCAGAGAGGGATCTCTCTATTGGGTGAAAAGGATGTGTTATTTTTTCTCTAGGGTTTTGATCTTAGGCTAGTTATTAGGAGTAGGGTTTGTTGATTTTTTTGGTTGGGTAAGATGGTCAAGTGGAATAGGTGGAGTGAGAGTATGTCAAATTCATTGGGCTATGGAGTCAAATGAGGTCAACGGTGTCTAAATGATGAAACAGAGTGTGTTGTAGGGCCAATTTAGCAAGGTTAATGGATCCTTAAGGTGATGTACGAGGTGTAATGAACATCAAGTTTGGGAAAAAACTAAGAGGTCTTAAACATATATATTTTAAAGCTACAAATCATGAGGTAGGGCAAACCATTAATCTCAATTAACAATAATTAAACTGATAAACATATAAGATAAAAATTCCAGTGAAACATAGAGAGCATAAGGGCTTGTAAGTTTAGAAATTCACCTTCAGATCTTGGGAAAACATATAAGATAAAAAAAAAAAACTCAATTTATGGAGAGGGAACTCCTAAACAGCATATATAGAGCTATTGGGAATTCTGAAACAAGTTGATAAGTATGGACAAAGGGCAAGATCAAACGAGACCTCTTTGACTTAACCTAACAATTAATATTCCACAGAAAGGCTTCAAGATAGGGTTTTGAAATATTCAAATAAGTAGGGCATACCATGAATCATACTTGTAAGCTAGCATACTAACCATACATGAAGCAAAAACAAGTTTTGGTGGACCTAAGGAGCAATCAAGAATTCCTTAAGATGGCCAAAAGAGGAAAACATCAAAGTTATAACAAATAGGAGGACTGAGGTGCCTCAAAGAACATGTCTCAACCTATACTTTTCTGATTTATAGAAACCAAGAAACATGAAACATAATGATAAAAAAGGAAACAATAGACAAATTAGGAAAACATCACCATTCACCAAGTTATGGAATCCTGCAAACAAGCTTCTCCATCATCAAGCCAAACAAGCCATTCATCCACTTCACAAAACCAATTTCTTCTCCGAGCTCATGAAACCATGTATATTTCTCTTCAAGCTCATCAAATGCCAACAAAATACATAGGGGCATCATGCTATATTTATGGAGCAAAAGAGGACTAAAACCCTAAATGTGGTAGAAAATTTTCAAATATACCATAAATGTCATGTATGGCCAAGAGACAATGCAAGGCCCAAGGCACATAATATCCTAAGAAATAAATTCCAAAATAACTATTTGCACCTAATTTGAGAGAAATTTGCCTCAAAAACTCAAAATTATCTATTTTCAATAAATGAGTGCGTTTTGTTGACTTTTGGTCTAAAACACACTAGGCAGCCTCTGTGCGCAGCGCCACTTCAGTAGAAAATATGGTCTCTTGTGGCTGAGTTTTTGACCCATTCTCGACGCCGGATTTGGCTCCGTGACAGCCTGTTGGAAATCCTGATGAGTCTAATTTCTAGAAATTACTGATTTGTGCTGATCGGATTCCATTTACCTATCCAAAAATCAAATCTCCCAACACTACTCTGTGCGTAGCACCTTGTCTGAAAAGGAGGCAGAAAGGTCAAATTTTTAATGTTTTTTGACGTTTTGAGGGGGTAAAAATGCTCCAAATGATTTCAAAATTGGTGAGAAGTCTGCTAGTGATGTGAGAAATCCAAAAATGTTAACTTTTAGAGCTGAGGATGCACCAATTTTGTACGTAGAACCTAGGGTGCTGCGCACAGAGGCCTCAAAATTAAAAAAAAACAATTTTTTTTCAATTTTGTCCAAAATTGGTGGAATGGTCCTTCAAGAGGTCTTGGACACCTACTGAGAAGCCTCAGCCAAAATTCCAAGGCTATCATGCTTTTTTTCCTCTTTTAGGTTTTTGATCTCTATGTGGAAATTCTGGCCAAACTTCTCCTGTGCGGGGCACCATTTTGCACAGAGCATTTGGAGGCCTTCCTGGTTTCAGAATTGGGCCTGTGATGGCTTGTTGCAAAGCCTGATGAGTCTAATTTCCATAAATTCTTGATTTTTCTTGATTCAGATCCTGTATCTTAGTTATAAATCCAAAATCCCAACATTGTTCTGTGCGTAGCACCACTTCAGCAGAAAAATAAGGTGTTTTGCAACCAAGTTTTGGACCACTTCCTAATATCATATTTGGTTATGCGATGGCTCGTTGGAAAGACTGATGATTATACTTTCTAGAAAGGCTTTTGGTTTCTTGATCCAGCTCCTGTTGCTTAGTCAAAAGGAAAAAATCCCAACATTTCTTTGTGCATAGTGCCACTTCAGTAGAAAAATAGGTTTACTTGCAGTCCTGTTTGGACATTCCAGCTATGAGAAAAATGGATTTTTCGAAGGTCAGTTGAGCAGTGCAGAAATTCTCCAGTGACAGTTGTATTTTTTTACATCTCTCCCACACCATGATACCTGTGTAAAAACTGAAGGAGTATTTTATTCCTAGCCCTATGATGGACAAACACCTCTCTCATGTTTGCCAAATTCATCTCTTTTAGGCCAAAAACATATTTTTGAGCAAAACTAGCCCTAGGTGTGGCAACTGACTTGGCCCTTCGAATAAATTCTTGGAAAATGA